>CM019075.1:66943792-67113103 GCA_009667805.1 Leptobrachium leishanense | reverse complement strand
CCGCTTTCAGGTCCTGTCTCGAAAAGGTAGGTGAATTTCCATCCCTTAACTGCGTAGGGTTACAGTAAAACTCAGGAACAGCCGCAGCCATGACTCCTATGGCCTCCGCTTCAATCCCTCTTTGACCCGGCGCTCTGTTCCTTGACACAAAGCTTGCACCCCGTCTGGAGTCAACTGAGTCCATTCTGTAGTGTAGGGTCTTCTCGATAACGCATCAGCATCTCGATTATTCACCCAGGGCGGTACTTCAGGCTGAACCGAAACCCTGACAGAGCGGCCAACCACCGATGTCCCGTTGCGTCCAGTTTTGCGTAGTAAGGATGTAGGTAAGAGGATTGTTATCCGTCTTGATCACAAACTCAGCTCCATACAGATAGTCTTTTAACTTGTCTACCACTGCCCACTTTAAGGCTAGGAACTCCAACTTGTGAGTAGGGTAGTTCTTCTCCGAAGGCGTAAGGCTCCGGCTCACGTACGCTACAGGCCTCAGCAATCCACCATACTCCTGATACAGGACTCCTCCCAGACCTTCTCGGCTGGCATCCACATGTAACTCATACGGCTTGTGAGGGTCCGCATAGGCCAAAACAGGAGCTCGGGTTAGACTCTCTTTCAGTTTCACGAAAGCTCCTTCACATTGACTGGTCCATTCACCTTGTATAGACTCTCGAGCTTTCCTTGGCCCTGGAGCTGACGGGTTTTTATCAGAGACCTTGCAGCCTTCTTCTGTGGTTTCCTTCTGTTTCGTTTGCAGTGTTTATTTTCTATTTTCCCGAATCACAAATCTTCGATAGTATGAACAGAATCCCAAGAAAGATCTAAGCTCAGTGACGTTTCGGGGTCTAGGCCAAGAAGCTACGTCCTCCAACTTCCGAGGATCTGTCGAAACACCTTCCGCTGAGACCACATGTCCTAGATACGTGACAGAGGGTAGACAGAATTGGCATTTTCTCCAGAGACAGTTTCAGCCCCTCTTCATGGGAGCCTCTTCAAGACCTTCTCCAAACGTTCCTCATGTTCTTCCAGAGTCTTCCCAAACACAATTATGTCATCCAGGTACACTAATACTTCGATTAGATTCATATCCCCGACTGTCTTCTCCATCAACCGTTGGAACGTGGCTGGAGCCCCCGTACGGCCTTGAGGCATTCTGTTGAATTCAAAGAACCCCAGTGGACAGATGAACGCAGTTTTCTCCTTGTCTTCAGGATCCATGGGTATCTGGTGATACCCGCTTCGCAGGTCTAGTACACTAAACCACTTCGCTCCAGACAAACACTGTAGGCATCTTCTATCCGAGGAGTGGCATATTGATCGGGGATGGTTCTCCGGTTCAATGTGCGGTAGTCTATGCATAGGCGGACAGAGCCATTTTTTCTTCCGAACCAACACTATGGGAGATGCGTATGGACTCCTGGACTCTTGAATCACCTTGGTTCTTTGCAATTCGTTCAGCAGCTGCTCTCGCAGATCATCTAAGTCTCCTAGCGGAACTCGCCTTGATCTCTCCCGAAAACGGCTTGTCTTCTTGTAACCGAATGCGGTGCTCAGTACTCTTAGCTAGGCCCACATCGAACTCATCTTTCGAGAACAATTCCTTCCACTTTAGGACTTGAGACTGAAGACGCTTCTTCCACTCAGGTGAAATGGGAGCGTCCTTGGGGTAGAATCTTTCATCTGGAATCTCTTTATCCACTCCCCCTCCTAAATCGGTAGAGAGGGGTGTAGCAGACTCTACTTGCCCGATAGGCATTCGTGCTTTAAGGACTACTGGAGAATCCGTCACATTGCATACGCTGACCGAAACTCTTCCTCGTGTTCTCTTCAGAGCTTTGGTGGAGATTATTTCAGGAATTACTTCGACTCCGGTTCCACTCCCATGATCAAAATCGGTCCCCAGCACCACATAAGGACCTGGTTGCGACCCGTTCAACTTGACTGAAGCCCGGAAACTCGCTACTTCTCCTGCTTGCAGAACCTTCTCTGTTCCACCCAGTCTCCACAGTCTTCCCACTTCGGCAGGTGCCTTTCGTTCCTCGACCATCCTCTGATAGACCGGACGTAACATTGGGTGTACTCCTTGAGTTGAACCTTCTTCCAATACAATAGGTGTCAGGAGACGCCTCACTAGATCAGTGTTCGTCCCCACTATCAGGGAGCTTCTGTTCGCACCTGAGGGTCGAGGACACACAATGGCCAATGCATCACAACCCCCAGACTGCCCGATGACTTCAGATCCAATCTCCAACTTCACTTGCAGGTACCCGTCATAAGGGAGTTTCTCAGTGCTGATACCCCATATTTCCAAATCCTTCAATTCTTGCAGAGGAATGTGCTTTAAGTCTTTAGTGTAGACTCCTTCCACTTGGATTGGCACAATAGGAGAAGGACCTATCAGTTGGTCAGGAAACTTGGTGGCGGTATCCGGACGCTTAGACCCAGTTTGCTGTACCCTGGCCTTTTTCTTGGCCCGTGCAGGTTTTGGGTGTGCATTGCTTCCCCATGACATAGACCCGGATGTTAAGGGAGTGACTCTTTCGGTCCTGGCAGGCTCAGCAGTTGGCTTGGCTTTGGGCCCTCTCGCCCTCTTAGTGTTGGCTTGGTTTTTGGAGCGGGGTTCGACCTTCGGGCACTTAGGTTGCTCCTTCACTTGTGCCCTCTGGCGTTTCCCGCCAGTGAGGTAGATAACAGTCCTTCTAGGGCTTTCAACAGTCCTTCTACTCTATCCTTCTCAGGCTTTTGGCCTTTGCACTGTGCGCGGAAATGGCCCGTTTCTCCACAACCAAAACATCTCTTCTTAGAGAGCGAAGACGTAGTTGCTTGTTGGGATTTTGTTAAAGGACTTGGACCAGACGCCACAGCAACTCCCGTCGTCTGCATACCTGTGAGGAATTTCTGCATTTCTGCCTGCATTTCTGTCACCTTCATCAATACCCGGCACAGTTCCGCGTGCACTTGTTGCAATTCAGCTTGTGCTTCCTGAACTTTCTTGACGGTTTTGGACAATTCACCTCGTTCAGGGAGGTTCGATTCTTTGGCAGCCCTCTCTGTAGATTTAAAAACCACTAGGTGTTCTTGTTCGTCCTCGTCCGATCCATAAGTATCTAGAGAGTCGCTTTCAGGCTGCAGGCCGTCGTTATGTCTCACAGGTTGTGCATAAGCCCTTTCCCCCCGCCTGAAGGATTTCTCTTCCAGTAAAGCCTCTTCTCTCGTACAACTCGGATTAGTTTCCAGGTACTTTAACTCTTGGTTACCTGCTCTGCTTCTCAGCTGCATCATTACTGGATCTAGAGGTTGAGAGCCCTCAGGATCTGTTTTATTCGGATCTTATCTACTTCGGCCGGTTCGGCCCCTTTCTTCAGGAGTATCTGGTGTAGAATCTTATCTAGGCACCTCATGTATTCGGTCATTCTCTCACCTTTCCGCTGATAGGTGTGTTCGTACTGATATACCAGTTCGGCCACCTTTTCGGTTCGCCCAAAAACTTCTTCAAGAACGTTTAAGTAATCTAAAGCAGTACAATCTTTTCTACTCGGTTTCAGGTTTCTCACCGCTTCCGACGCAGGTCCCTTTAAACTCTCGGTGATCCTTTGCTTTTTCTGGGCCTCAGGGACATCCCACTCATCCAGAGCCTGCATCGCCTGTTCCACCCATTCTTCAAAGGTTTCTTCTCCCGCCGGAGTTGGTACGTTTCCTGTAAAATTTCTTAACCGTCGATAACCGAAGTTAGTGTGAGGAGGGCTTGTTTTCTGACATTTAGCCAGTAGATCTCCAATAGCCACGATAAATTCAGGCCCGATCATGGCCAACGGACTAGGCACGGGAACACTTGCGGATTCGCCACGTGGCGCACTTGGCTGAATTAGTTGGACTTCCACCTCATCGGCCAGTTTCACGCTCGCGCCCTGAAAACATGGTGGAACACCCTTTCTCCACTCGAGAAGAACATACGTGTGAGAAGTATCTGTTTTTTTTTTCAATGTCCAGTATTAACCCCCGATGATCTGGTGCTAGCGTGGCCACGGCCTGGCGGATCTGCTCTTCGGCCCAAGTGTCTGCGGGAATATCCATGACTATACAACATTCTAACTGACTACTGTGCTCCTCACACCATTCGGCAACAGTGTCTGGATCCATATTTAACCCTTTAGATGCGGTTTTTCCAGAGACTGGATCCCGGAAACGAGCCCCCACGTGTAGCGCTCACTCCCGGAGGAGCCGCTGAAAATGAACCACGGGTCAGTCTCCCCGCACTAGGGAATAAATATACTCCAACACCGTTGTGGATTTTTATCATTTAAATAGTTTACTAAAATAGTAGGCAGACGTTGAAACACGGTATTCACAGATATTATGACAGTATATTCGTATCGCAGTAAAACGCGTAGCGGAAAAGAAACGAAACACGAGGCTTCGTATTTCGGAAAAATAAAATATTCGCAACCGAACAGAAAAGAAATGCAATTGCCTGATAGCTCGGTCAAAAAAAGGACACGTAGCGAAACCCCAAAAATACAATCTCTTCGTATTACGGTAAACGCGCAGCGGAAAAAGAGGAAAATATAATTCGGAACGTACCTTTTAACCCCTGTTCCGATTCGTAACAGAATGAGTCCTGCACAGGTTAAGTCCCGGAATGTAAAAGGTGTGTATGTGTGTATGGTACCCGGGTACTGTTCAACTGGCCAGTGAATTTACTCAAGGAATGTCTTCGACTAGTCAAGTTGGGGCCCTGTGGACTTTAAAGAGAAAACAGCAGCGCGTTCTTTATTTACAAACGGCCTTGGAGGCCTCTCACCCATCCACCGGTTGCTTTAGGCTCCGCTGACCCAGGACGTCTCTCCGCTCGAATTTGACTGGGGATACTAGCGGCTGGATCCGTTGTCTGACTTCCCGTAGCTTGTCCACGACTTTTCCCAGCTCACCGCCTGCTCTCTGTACCCGATCAACTCGCGGTGACTCCTTACTCGAGGTCTTCGGTTGGTTCAATCTGCAGCAACTCTGGAACTTGGAGGGCTCCTTCTCCTTAAGCTGAATGACCCGGTAAAAGAACTGACAGGTCTCACTTGCGCTCTGGCCTAGGCCCTCTCGCGATGTATGACACTGCGTCTGCTCTCTCTCGTTCCCTGGCGCGCTCTGGCGCGTTCTCCACGAGGTTCGGGATGTAAGTCCGCTGGGTCCCACCCACTTCCTGTCCTTTTGCAAAGCACGCCGGGAAATGTAGTCCCAATGTCCAGAGTCTCTAATCGCGACTGTCTCCATCTTGTGGCCAAAAATAGGTACTGCCGGCAGCAAGATTTTAACACAGGGCTACAGTGTATAGACTCGCTCTTGTTTTTCTCCTGTTTTGTGTGATTTCGGATTTGTTGTTGTACCTGTACATTTTCTTTTCTTTTACTTGTGTGTATTATCATTCAGTCTTGTTCTGTTTTTATTTGTATTTTCTGTTTTGTTAGTTTTAGTTGTTTTTTATTTTGTTTTGTTTGTGTGCATTCTTTTTGTTTCTGTCTTTCGGTTCGGTTTTGGTTCTGTTTGTGTGTTTACTCTTTCTGGTTTGGTTGTGTTTGTGTGTTTTCTCTTTCTGGTTTGGTTCTGTTTGTGTGTTTTCTCTTTCTGGTTTGGTTCTGTTTGTGTGTTTTCTCTTTCTGGTTTGGTTCTGTTTGTGTGTTTTCATTCTGGTTTGGTTCTGTTTGTGTGTTTTCATTCTGGTTTGGTTGTGTTTGTGTGTTTTCTCTTTCTGGTTTGGTTCTGTTTGTTGTTTTCATTCTGGTTTGGTTGTGTTTGTGTGTTTTCTCTTTCTGGTTTGGTTCTGTTTGTGTGTTTTCATTCTGGTTTGGTTCTGTTTGTGTGTTGTGGATTCTGGTTTGGTTCTGTTTGTGTGTTTTCATTCTGGTTTGGTTGTGTTTGTGTGTTTTGGATTCTGGTTTGGTTGTGTTTGTGTGTTTTCTCTTTCTGGTTTGGTTGTGTTTGTGTGTTTTCTCTTTCTGGTTTGGTTCTGTGTTTGTGTGTTTTCATTCTGGTTTGGTTGTGTTTTGGATTCTGGTTTGGTTGGGTTTGTGTGTTTTCATTCTGGTTGTGTTTGTGTGTTTTCATTCTGGTTTGCTTTTGTTTGTGTTTTGGATTCTGTTTTGGTTCTGTGTTTGTGTGTTTTCATTCTGGTTTGGTTGTGTTTGTGTGTTTTCTTTCCGGTTTGGTTCTGTGTTTGTGTTTTCATTCTGGTTTGGTTCTGTGTTTGTGTGTTTTCTCTTTCTGGTTTGGTTGTGTTTGTGTGTTTTCTCTTTCTGGTTTGGTTCTGTGTTTGTGTGTTTTCTCTTTCTGGTTTGGTTCTGTGTTTGTGTGTTTTCTCTTTCTGGTTTGGTTCTGTGTTTGTGTGTTTTCTCTTTCTGGTTTGGTTCTGTGTTTGTGTGTTTTCTCTTTCTGGTTTGGTTCTGTGTTTGTGTGTTTTCTCTTTCTGGTTTGGTTCTGTGTTTGTGTGTTTTCATTCTGGTTTGGTTGTGTTTGTGTTTTGGATTCTGGTTTGGTTGTGTTTGTGTGTCTTCATTCTGGTTTGGTTGGGTTTGTGTGTTTTCATTCTGGTTGTGTTTGTGTGTTTTCATTCTGGTTTGCTTTTGTTTGTGTTTTGGATTCTGTTTTGGTTCTGTGTTTGTGTGTTTTCATTCTGGTTTGGTTGTGTTTGTGTGTTTTCTTTCCGGTTTGGTTCTGTGTTTGTGTTTTCATTCTGGTTTGGTTCTGTGTTTGTGTGTTTTCATTCTGGTTTGGTTGTGTTTGTGTGTTTTCATTCTGGTTTGGTTGTGTTTGTGTTTTGGATTCTGGTTTGGTTGTGTTTGTGTCTTCATTCTGGTTTGGTTCTGTGTGTGTGTTTTTCTCTTTCTGGTTTGGTTCTGTGTGTGTGTTTTCATTCTGGTTCGGTTCTGTGTGTGTGTTTTCATTCTGGTTTGGTTCTGTGTGTGTTTTCATTCTGGTTTGGTTCTGTGTGTGTGTCATTCTGGTTTGGTTCTGTGTTTGTGTGTTTTGGATTCTGTTTGGTTGTGTTTGTGTGTTTTCTCTTTCTGGTTTGGTTCTGTGTTTGTGTTTTCTCTTTTTGGTTTGGTTCTGTGTTTGTGTGTTTTCTCTTTCTGGTTTGGTTCTGTGTTTGTGTGTTTTCTCTTTCTGGTTTGGTTCTGTTTGTGTGTCTTCTCTTTCTGGTTTGGTTGTGTTTGTGGGTTTTCATTCTGGTTTGGTTCTGTTTGTGTGTTTTCATTCTGGTTTGGTTGTGTTTGTGTTTTGGATTCTGGTTTGGTTGTGTTTGTGTGTCTTCATTCTGGTTTGGTTGTGTTTGTGTTTTGGATTCTGGTTTGGTTGTGTTTGTGTGTCTTCATTCTGGTTTGGTTGTGTTTGTGTGTCTTCATTCTGGTTTGGTTGGGTTTGTGTGTTTTCATTCTGGTTGTGTTTGTGTGTTTTCTTTCTGGTTTGGTTTTGTGTTTGTGTGTTTTCTTTCTGGTTTGGTTGTGTTTGTGTGTTTTCTTTCTGGTTTGGTTCTGTGTTTGTGTGTTTTCTTTCTGGTTTGGTTCTGTGTTTGGATGTTTTCTTTCTGGTTTGGTTGTGTTTGTGTGTTTTCTTTTTTCTGGTTTGGTTTTTTTTGGTTTGTGTTGTGTGTTTTCTTTCTGGTTTGGTTCTGTGTTTGTGTGTTTTCTTTCTGGTTTGGTTTTGTGTTTGTGTGTTTTCTTTCTGGTTTGGTTGTGTTTGTGTGTTTTCTTTCTGGTTTGGTTGTGTTTGTGTGTTTTCATTCTGGTTTGGTTCTGTGTTTGTGTTTTCTCTTTCTGGTTTGGTTCTGTGTTTGTGTGTTTTCTCATTCCGGTTTGGTTGTGTTTGTGTGTTTTCATTCTGGTTTGGTTCTGTGTTTGTGTTTTGGATTCTGGTTTGGTTGTGTTTGTGTGTTTTCATTCTGGTTTGGTTCTGTGTTTGTGTGTTTTCTCTTTCTGGTTTGGTTGTGTTTGTGTGTTTTCATTCTGGTTTGGTTCTGTGTTTGTGTGTTTTCATTCCGGTTTGGTTGTGTTTGTGTTTTCTTTTTCTGGTTTGGTTCTGTGTTTGTGTGTTTTCTCTTTCTGGTTTGGTTCTGTGTGTGTGTGTTTTCTTTCTGGTTTGGTTTTGTGTTTGTGTGTTTTCTTTCTGGTTTGGTTGTGTTTGTGTGTTTTCTTTCTGGTTTGGTTGTGTTTGTGTGTTTTCTTTCTGGTTTGGTTGTGTTTGTGTGTTTTCATTCTGGTTTGGTTGTGTTTGTGTGTTTTCATTCTGGTTTGGTTCTGTGTTTGTGTTTTGGATTCTGGTTTGGTTGTGTTTGTGTTTTGGATTCTGGTTTGGTTGTGTTTGTGTTTTGGATTCTGGTTTGGTTGTGTTTGTGTTTTGGATTCTGGTTTGGTTGTGTTTGTGTCTTCATTCTGGTTTGGTTCTGTGTTTGTGTTTTCTCTTTCTGGTTTGGTTCTGTGTGTGTGTTTTCATTCTGGTTTGGTTCTGTGTGTGTTTTCATTCTGGTTTGGTTCTGTGTGTGTTTTCTCTTTCTGGTTTGGTTCTGTTTGTGTGTTTTCATTCTGGTTTGGTTCTGTTTGTGTGTCATTCTGGTTTGGTTCTGTGTTTGTGTGTTTTGGATTCTGTTTGGTTGTGTTTGTGTGTTTTCTCTTTCTGGTTTGGTTCTGTGTTTGTGTGTTTTCTCTTTCTGGTTTGGTTCTGTGTTTGTGTTTTCTCTTTCTGGTTTGGTTCTGTGTTTTCTCTTTCTGGTTTGGTTCTGTTTGTGTGTCTTCTCTTTCTGGTTTGGTTGTGTTTGTGGGTTTTCATTCTGGTTTGGTTCTGTTTGTGTGTTTTCATTCTGGTTTGGTTGTGTTTGTGTTTTGGATTCTGGTTTGGTTGTGTTTGTGTGTCTTCATTCTGGTTTGGTTGGGTTTGTGTGTTTTCATTCTGGTTGTGTTTGTGTGTTTTCTTTCCGGTTTGGTTCTGTGTTTGGATGTTTTCATTCTGGTTTGGTTGTGTTTGTGTGTTTTCTTTCTGGTTTGGTTTTGTGTTTGTGTGTTTTCTTTCTGGTTTGGTTGTGTTTGTGTGTTTTCTTTCTGGTTTGGTTCTGTGTTTGTGTGTTTTCTTTCTGGTTTGGTTCTGTGTTTGGATGTTTTCATTCTGGTTTGGTTGTGTTTGTGTGTTTTCTTTCTGGTTTGGTTTTGTGTTTGTGTGTTTTCTTTCTGGTTTGGTTCTGTGTTTGTGTGTTTTCTTTCTGGTTTGGTTCTGTGTTTGGATGTTTTCATTCTGGTTTGGTTCTGTGTTTGTGTGTTTTCTTTCTGGTTTGGTTCTGTGTTTGGATGTTTTCATTCTGGTTTGGTTCTGTGTTTGTGTGTTTTCTTTCTGGTTTGGTTTTGTGTTTGTGTGTTTTCTTTCTGGTTTGGTTCTGTGTTTGTGTGTTTTCTTTCTGGTTTGGTTTTGTGTTTGTGTGTTTTCTTTCTGGTTTGGTTGTGTTTGTGTGTTTTCTTTCTGGTTTGGTTGTGTTTGTGTGTTTTCATTCTGGTTTGGTTCTGTGTTTGTGTTTTCTCTTTCTGGTTTGGTTCTGTGTTTGTGTTTTGGATTCTGGTTTGGTTGTGTTTGTGTGTTTTCATTCTGGTTTGGTTCTGTGTTTGTGTTTTCTCTTTCTGGTTTGGTTGTGTTTGTGTGTTTTCATTCTGGTTTGGTTCTGTGTTTGTGTTTTCTCTTTCTGGTTTGGTTGTGTTTGTGTGTTTTCTCTTTCTGGTTTGGTTCTGTTTGTGTGTTTTCTCTTTCTGGTTTGGTTGTGTTTGTGTGTTTTCTCTTTCTGGTTTGGTTCTGTGTTTGTGTGTTTTCTTTCTGGTTTGGTTTTGTGTGTTTTCTTTCTGGTTTGGTCGTGTTTGTGTGTTTTCATTCTGGTTTGGTTGTGTTTGTGTGTTTTCATTCCGGTTTGGTTGTATTTGTGTTTTCTCTTTCTGGTTTGGTTCTGTGTTTGTGTGTTTTCTTTCTGGTTTGGTTTTGTGGGTTTTCTTTCTGGTTTGGTTGTGTTTGTGTGTTTTCATTCTGGTTTGGTTGTGTTTGTGTGTTTTCATTCTGGTTTGGTTCTGTGTTTGTGTGTTTTGGATTCTGGTTTGGTTGTGTTTGTGTGTTTTCATTCTGGTTTGGTTCTGTGTTTGTGTGTTTTCTCTTTCTGGTTTGGTTGTGTTTGTGTGTTTTCATTCTGGTTTGGTTCTGTGTTTGTGTTTTCTCTTTCTGGTTTGGTTTTGTGTTTGTGTTTTCTCTTTCTGGTTTGGTTGTGTTTGTGTGTTTTCATTCCGGTTTGGTTGTGTTTGTGTGTTTTCATTCTGGTTTGGTTGTGTTTGTGTGTTTTCATTCTGGTTTGGTTGTGTTTGTGTGTTTTCATTCTGGTTTGGTTCTGTGTTTGTGTTTTCTCTTTCTGGTTTGGTTTTGTGTTTGTGTTTTCTCTTTCTGGTTTGGTTGTGTTTGTGTGTTTTCTCTTTCTGGTTTGGTTCTGTGTTTTGTGTGTTTTCATTCTGGTTTGGTTGTGTTTGTGTGTTTTCATTCTGGTTTGGTTCTGTGTTTGTGTTTTGGATTCTGGTTTGGTTGTGTTTGTGT
The DNA here is from genome assembly GCA_009667805.1 of Leptobrachium leishanense. Taxonomy (NCBI): domain Eukaryota; kingdom Metazoa; phylum Chordata; class Amphibia; order Anura; family Megophryidae; genus Leptobrachium; species Leptobrachium leishanense. The sequence continues at coordinate 67,102,513 of CM019075.1, read as the reverse complement.
GTTTTCATTCTGGTTTGGTTGTGTTTGTGTGTTTTCTCTTTCTGGTTTGGTTCTGTGTTTGTGTGTTTTCATTCCGGTTTGGTTGTGTTTGTGTTTTGGATTCTGGTTTGGTTCTGTGTTTGTGTGTTTTCTTTCTGGTTTGGTTGTGTTTGTGTGTTTTCATTCTGGTTTGGTTTTGTGTTTGTGTGTTTTCATTCTGGTTTGGTTCTGTGTTTGTGTGTTTTCTTTCTGGTTTGGTTGTGTTTGTGTGTTTTCTTTCCGGTTTGGTTTTGTGTTTGTGTGTTTTCATTCTGGTTTGGTTCTGTGTTTGTGTTTTCTCTTTCTGGTTTGGTTCTGTGTTTGTGTGTTTTCTCTTTCTGGTTTGGTTCTGTGTTTGTGTGTTTTCATTCTGGTTTGGTTGTGTTTGTGTGTTTTCATTCTGGTTTGGTTCTGTGTTTGTGTTTTCTCTTTCTGGTTTGGTTCTGTGTTTGTGTGTTTTCATTCTGGTTTGGTTGTGTTTGTGTGTTTTCATTCTGGTTTGGTTCTGTGTTTGTGTTTTGGATTCTGGTTTGGTTGTGTTTGTGTGTTTTCTCTTTCTGGTTTGGTTGTGTTTGTGTGTTTTCTCTTTCTGGTTTGGTTCTGTGTTTGTGTGTTTTCATTCCGGTTTGGTTGTGTTTGTGTGTTTTCATTCTGGTTTGGTTCTGTGTTTGTGTTTTGGATTCTGGTTTGGTTCTGTGTTTGTGTGTTTTCTTTCTGGTTTGGTTGTGTTTGTGTGTTTTCATTCTGGTTTGGTTCTGTGTTTGTGTGTTTTCTTTCTGGTTTGGTTTTGTGTTTGTGTGTTTTCTTTCTGGTTTGGTTCTGTGTTTGTGTGTTTTCTTTCTGGTTTGGTTTTGTGTTTGTGTGTTTTCTTTCCGGTTTGGTTTTGTGTTTGTGTGTTTTCATTCTGGTTTGGTTCTGTGTTTGTGTGTTTTCATTCTGGTTTGGTTCTGTGTTTGTGTGTTTTCTTTCTGGTTTGGTTGTGTTTGTGTGTTTTCTTTCCGGTTTGGTTTTGTGTTTGTGTGTTTTCATTCTGGTTTGGTTCTGTGTTTGTGTTTTCTCTTTCTGGTTTGGTTGTGTTTGTGTGTTTTCTCTTTCTGGTTTGGTTCTGTGTTTGTGTGTTTTCATTCTGGTTTGGTTGTGTTTGTGTGTTTTCATTCTGGTTTGGTTCTGTGTTTGTGTTTTGGATTCTGGTTTGGTTGTGTTTGTGTGTTTTCATTCTGGTTTGGTTGTGTTTGTGTGTTTTCTTTCCGGTTTGGTTTTGTGTTTGTGTGTTTTCATTCTGGTTTGGTTTTGTGTTTGTGTGTTTTCTTTCTGGTTTGGTTCTGTGTTTGTGTGTTTTCTTTCTGGTTTGGTTCTGTGTTTGGATGTTTTCTTTCTGGTTTGGTTCTGTGTTTGTGTGTTTTCATTCTGGTTTGGTTTTGTGTTTGTGTTTTCTCTTTCTGGTTTGGTTGTGTTTGTGTGTTTTCTCTTTCTGGTTTGGTTCTGTGTTTGTGTGTTTTCATTCTGGTTTGGTTGTGTTTGTGTGTTTTCATTCTGGTTTGGTTCTGTGTTTGTGTTTTGGATTCTGGTTTGGTTGTGTTTGTGTGTTTTCATTCTGGTTTGGTTGTGTTTGTGTGTTTTCTTTCCGGTTTGGTTTTGTGTTTGTGTGTTTTCATTCTGGTTTGTTTTGTGTTTGTGTTTTCTTTTCTGGTTTGGTTCTGTGTTTGTGTGTTTTCTTTCTGGTTTGGTTCTGTGTTTGGATGTTTTCTTTCTGGTTTGGTTCTGTGTTGTGTTTTGGATTCTGGTTTGGTTGTGTTTGTGTGTTTTCATTCTGGTTTGGTTGTGTTTGTGTGTTTTCTTTCCGGTTTGGTTTTGTGTTTGTGTGTTTTCATTCTGGTTTGGTTTTGTGTTGTGTGTTTTCTTTCTGGTTTGGTTCTGTGTTTTGTGTGTTCTTCTGGTTTTGTTCTCTGTGTTTGGATGTTTTCTTTCTGGTTTGGTTCTGTTTGTGTGTTTTCATTCTGGTTTGGTTTTGTGTTTGTGTGTTTTCTTTCTGGTTTGGTTTTGTGTTTGTGTGTTTTCTTTCTGGTTTGGTTGTGTTTGTGTGTTTTCTTTCTGGTTTGGTTCTGTGTTTGGATGTTTTCTTTCTGGTTTGGTTTTGTGTTTGTGTGTTTTCATTCTGGTTTGGTTTTGTGTTTGTGTGTTTTCTTTCTGGTTTGGTTTTGTGTTTGTGTGTTTTCTTTCTGGTTTGGTTGTGTTTGTGTGTTTTCTTTCTGGTTTGGTTTTGTGTTTGTGTGTTTTCTTTCTGGTTTGGTTTGTGTTTGTGTGTTTTCTTTCTGGTTTGGTTTTGTGTTTGTGTGTTTTCTTTCTGGTTTGGTTGTGTTTGTGTGTTTTCTTTCTGGTTTGCTTCGGGTCTTTATTTATGTTCGTTATTTGATCGTTTCGTCTTCTTTTTCAGGGAATGCAGTCGTATTTTTGGGGAAGACGGCCTGACCTTGAAACTCTTTCTTAAAAGGACTGCCCCCTTCTCCATTCTATGGACCCTCACGAATTACCTGTATCTTCTGGCTCTGAGGAAGCTGACGGCCACCGACGTGTCTGCGCTCTTCTGCTGTAACAAAGCCTTCATGTTCCTGCTCTCCTGGATTGTGCTGAAGGACAAGTTTATGGGCGTGCGGGTAATGACCCCATTGCTTTTCACAGCTCGATTCGAAGCTCTTTGCCTTTTTTAGTAAAGTTTCTGAAATCATTTAATGTCTCGCAGTAAATCACGCGTTGATATGATTTCCGTGTATTTGTGTTCAGGGAATGAAGTGTCTCCTGGCCGTTTCTCCTCCAGGAGGCTCTCGGAGCGTTAATGAGGCATTTCCTCTTGTTTTTGTTCTTTTTTGTGCATCATTAGTCTCACACTCGGGACAAGGTCTGGACTGGATGCTGTAGTCACCATAACCACTTCAGTGAATTTAAGTGGTCATGGTGCCTTTCAGTAAATTCTTAGAGTGACCCTTTAAAGTCTGGACAGCCACAGCCATTAGAATTGATGTAAAGGTAGCCCCCCGGACCATTTCGGGAGGGGGGGACATGACAGCGGGCATGGTCCGGACAGTAAGTTATGGTGATTGGCAGAACGCAGGATCGTGGCAACATTGTGGCAGCAGGTTATATTTAAGGCCGTGAAGGGGAGGGCCCTGTCTCTTCGCGCCTGGATGCTGGCTGAAGGAGAAGTTCGGATGGACGCCAATTTAAAAAATTTGCTGGGCCAATTGCATGTTCATGCGGAGGCTCGGGGCACGTCTGTCCAAGAGCTACTGCAGTCGGGTAATGGCGACAGCAGGGGATCATCTCCGGCGGAGGATCGGTGTCCATGGCGCAGGGAGAGACCATCCAGACCGCCGAGCAGATTACAACAAAGTCCGGTGCGGGGAAGAGGAGAGGCTGCCAGACTGGCGCGGGAGGTGCAGATGCTGATGTCCGGGACCACTGAGGAGAGCCGGGGTGAGTTACCTGCTGACGCAGCAATGGTGGCACAAAATCCACGGCGGAGCAGTCGTTCGAGGAGCCCTCGCGGTCACCTGTCTCTTCAGGCTGGGGAGGGCAATGACGCGCGGGTGGCTGACTCCGCCCTGATGCAGCATCAGGCAGAGCGACAGGGGTCAAGGGGCACGAAATCCCACCCACAAAATGGCCACGCCCAGCACAAAACACCGGCAAAAAGAAGGCTGCAAAAGGGCTAGAAGTGCCCGCCAGCCTGGAGGAACAACCGGGAACCAGCGGTTTCTATCCGGTGGTGCGGCCTGCTGTAGCAGGGCCAGTGAGGGGGTCGGAAGGCTTCCGGTCGTCTGCTGGTTCGCCCATGCATCTTGAACGGGCCACTGGGACTGTGCGTTCGACGTCTGCATATGACATGCCTATGTTATCGCCTGAGAGGTCCGTTAGCAGGATGGAGAGAACAGCGCTGGAGTTGGAGCGCGAGAGAACCCTTTCAAGAAACCGGCAACAGCGGTCAGATGGGCGTCTGGACCTTTCAGGGTCAGGAAACGAGGCAGCAAGCAGTGCGGGAATGGCGGCTGCGGGATCTACGCCTTTGCAGACGGGACCATCACGGATTCTAGCAGCACGTGAGTTAGACCTGCGTGATGCGCGAGAGGGTACGAGCACAGGCGAGGCAGGCGGTCCTTTACCACTTGGAGTTATCGATACCCTGGTAGCGGTGCTGCGCAGGTTGCAGGACGGAACCGACTCAGCTGTCGGGTTTCCAGGTGCTGGGCGAACTGACACTGTAACGGGAAGGGGTGCGCAGGGTGTGGCAGCTGCAACTGAGGCGGTGTCTTCGGTCGCGTCGACGGGGGTGCATGTGGTGCCACCACCCCCGCCTTTGGTGCCAAGCTCACAAAGCGGCAGCGCGGCTCAGTTAGGGGCTGTCGGTGCGATTGCGGCAGTTGCAGCACAGGGCTCTGTGATTTCCTCAGGTGCAGTAACGGTGGGGGCGCAGGGTTCCTTTGTGTCTGCGCCTTGCGACCTATCACCACTGGGGATGCATGTGTCGGTGGAGGTGAAGGAGCGGCTGCGGTGGGTCGACTGTGGTACTGCTGGTTATTTAACGAATCCTCCTGCAGGTGGGGGTCCTCTTGTCGCTTTCGCCACGAGTGCTCGTCCTGCGGCGGGATGCAGCTTTCCGTTGTTTCAAGCGGGGAAAAGGAGGCCAGTCTCAGGCTGCCGGCCGGGACGAGCCCGGTAGCAGGGGCGTCACCGGTGCGTGTGGCCGCGATGCTGCCCTGGCTCGGGCGCTACCCCAATAGAAAAGCCGCCTCCTTTGTTGCTGGAGGGATTCTTCTTTGGTTTTTCAATTCCTTATACGCCACAGGTTTACCACAATTTTCACAAAGTTTAGTGTCTGCCACACGCAGAGAGGACACGGTTGCGGAGAAGTTGGCGAAGGAGGTGCAACTGGGCCGGATGGAGGGCCCTTTCCCTTCTCTGCCATTTCCAAACCTTCGAGTCTCTCCGCTCGGGTTGGTGCCGAAAAAGGAAACAGGCAAATTTTGGCTGATCCACCATTTGTCTTACCCTAAGGGCGCATCGGTTAATGATGGAATTGGTAGGGAAGAATGCAGGGTCCGGTACGCGTCCTTCGACGAGGCTCTGCAGGTGATTCGGGAGGCTGGAGAGGGGGCATGGCTGGCTAAAGCAGACATTGAATCGGCATTCCGGCTTCTCCCGATACACCCGGAATGTTACCACCTCCTCGGCTGCGAATTTCAGGGCGGCTATTATTACGATAAATGCTTACCGATGGGGTGCTCCATCTCGTGTCACTTCTTTGAGATTTTTTCCTCCTTTTTGGACTGGGTGGTGCCGCAGCATTCCGGGATTCCATCTGTCGAGCATTACCTAGATGATTTTTTATTTGTTGGTCCAGCGGAATCTGCCGCATGTCAGGATCTCCTGAGAGTGTTCAGAGAAGTGACGGGATTTTGGAGTTCCATTGGCGCCGGGAAAGGTAGAGGGTCCTTGCCGCTGTTTATCTTTCCTAGGCATCGAAATCGATTCGGTTGCGAAAGTCTTTCGGTTGCCACAAGAGAAGCTAGATGGGTTGCAACTGCTAGTGGTGCGCGCGCTGGGGGCTTCCAAGATGCGCTTGGTAGACTTAGTCGCTGTTGGGGCACCTAACCTTTGCCTGCAGGGTCTTGCCGATGGGGAGGGCCTTCTGTCGGCGCCTCTCTTTGTCCACGGCGGGGATCCGGGCGGCTCACCACTTTGTCAGGATCACAAAGTCCCACAGAAGTGACTTGATGGTGTGGAGGACTTTTTTGGATTCGTACAATGGATGTACCTATTGGCAGGAGTCGGAGCTGGACAGCCCGGCACTAGAGTTGTTCACTGATGCTGCTGGCTCGGTGGGTTTTGGTGCTTATTTCCAGGGAAGCTGGTGCGCGGAGCGATGGCCCGACAGTTGGATGGGTTCGGAGTTAGTCACTAATCTGACATTCCTGGAGCTGTTCCCGATTGTTGTGGCATTGGAGCTGTGGGGGGAGCGGTTGGCGAACAGGAGGGTGGTGCTATGGACTGACAACATGAGCGTGGTTCACGTGGTGAACCGCTCGTCGTCTAGTTCTCCACCGGTCCTGGCATTATTGCGTCATTTAGTGCTGCGTTGCCTGGAACACAATGTGTGGGTGAGGGCGAAGCATGTGCCTGGTGTCGATCATGTGATCACTGACGCTCTCTCCCGGTTCCAGTGGAACCTTTTCTCGCAGGTGGCTCCGGCGGCAGATCCGACCGGCACGCCTTGTCCAGCCTGGTTATGGACCATCGCCTCGCCGGACTGTTGAGGTGCTTGGACAGCTCGTTGGCGGTTGGAACCTGGTCGGCTTATTTCCAGGTTTGGGAAGCGTGGAGGCTGCTGGCAACGGAGGAGGGTTGTGACTCTCACGGTGACAGAATTAGGGTGACATGGCTCTTGTTTGGCAGGGCTCTGCGAGACGGTAAGTCGGGAGCCTGGGCGGCCAGAGTGTTAGCTGCGCTCTCATGTCTGTCGAAGTTGGTGGGATGGCAGGATATCGGAAAGGATTCGCTGCTCCAGCAGGTGGTGCGGGGTTGGCAGCGGAACCGTGTTCCCGATACTCGATGGCCGGTGTCGGAGCAGTTGCTCGACCAAATTTTAGGTTCGTTGCCTTCGGTTTGTAAGGTTGAGTTTGGGACGGCGCTTTTCGGAGTGGCGTTTACATTCTGTTTTTTCGCTGCGTTGCACATCGGGGAGTTAATATCTAGGAGTAAGTACTCGTGGTCGGGTTTGCATCGCGATGATGTATCGGTTCGGGACCATTCTATCCTCTTGTGGCTGCGAAGGTCGAAAACCGATCAAGCGGGGAGAGGGGCAGCAGTGTCATTGTTGGCCTCTGGGGATTTTGGCTGTCCGGTGGTGCTGGCTCGGCGATATTTGGAGTTACGGCTGCCTGTGGCGGGCCCCCTGTTGCTGCACAGTTCGGGACTGCCGCTCACACGGTTCCAGTTTACATCAGTTTTTTGCCAGTGTATCGCGGCAGCGGGTCTGGATCCCAGGCGATTTGCGGCGCATTCTTTTAGGATAGGGGCAGCTACGGCTGCGGCGGGGTCCGGCACCTCAGTGGCAGTGCTGCAGCGGCTGGGCAGATGGCGCTCCTCGCGTTTTCGCGCTTATGTCCGTCCCCATCTTCTGTGATTACAGGTCAGTCGGTGAGGGCCGTATGGATCGTGGGTCACTCATACGTTTACTGGGCGGAGAAGAGAGCGGAGCAGCGTCCCATTGGGCCGCAATTTGGGTATTCCCCCGGAGGTGGCGCGGATTCGATGGCAGGGCATTAGAGGGATGCGGTGGGCTGACTTATTACGCGAGTGTTGTGTGTTATCAAAGCAGGTTTTGCGCAATATCGTGCATACATTTAGGGGGCAATGACATGGGGAGGATTAGGTCTCTGGATTTACTTCACGCTATGAAGCAAGACCTTGCGCGATGCTTTGCTCTTTTTCCGGGGGTGTCCCTCGTGTGGTCGGAAATGGTGGCGAGACCCGATTGGAATGCCTTTGCGCGGCCTGGAGCGTTGCTTAAAGTGAAGCGTAAGATCAACCGGGAGGTGTCTCGGTTTGTCACTGGTTTGGGGGGGCTTTTCAGTTCGGCACACTGAATTGGAGGGGGGATAACACGGGGCTGATGAGACCGGACGGGGTACACCTGTCTGATATTGGCTTAGACATCTGGTTGACCGAGGTGAGTGGTGGCGTTGAGTTGGCGCTGGCTGCGGGGGGAGTGCAGGGGTAGCAGTCGGTGGGGGGCTGCCCTCTGCGTTGGCGTGAATCCTGGCCAGCGGAGGAATAATCAATGAGTTGCCTATCGGTGAGGCACTGGGGGGGGGACGAGTCCTGCAGGGTTGGGGTCTCTGCAGGATGACGAGCTCTTGTTTGGGTAAGTGGTAACGTTATGCGGTTGGGTCAGAGGTAACGGTTTCATAAGTGGTTGATTAATAAAAGCTGTGGCCTAAACCTTTCCTACTGAAATCTGTGTGTGGTGTCAATTCTTTGTATGGGTAAAGGTCTGGGAAAGTGGGGGTGCCATGCCTAAGCGGTCATGGTAACGTCTGCATCCTGTAATGATGAAGCACAGCTCCAGCTACGGGTCACAGGAGCTGCAGGAGAGTGCTACAAAGTATCCAAACAGTTTGGAGGCTCACCCATTTGGGGCAACAGGGGCAGCGCCCCACCAGATATGTGGCACAAAAAAAATGGGGGAAAAAAATCTGGAGTATCGAGAGTTTAGGTTTTTCCCCTGGGTGGAGGAGATTGACGGGTGCCATGAGGGAAGCTCTGCCTCTAATGTAGATCCAGGCCAGCAACGGGGGAACACAGAGGAGCCCACTGCACCAAGACCGCGGGGGAGGGGGAATTCCAGCCTGTGTGAGCTCCCAGATTAATATGTAAATGAGGCAGCCGTGCGTGTGACCCCAAAACTGTCCGTGCTTAGTATTTTGGGACATGCATTAGACAGAGAGCAGAGCTGCCCTTGTATAGAGATATGCTTTATACACAGAGCAGAAGTCTTCTATACAGAGAGATACTTTGTATACATGTTTGATAGAGGGCGGTGCCACTGATTTCTATATAAAGATATGCCTTATACAGAGTTGGTGTATACACTGACAAATACATACACTGACAAATACACACACTGACAAATACACACACTGACAAATACACACACTGACAAATACACACACTGACAAATACACACACTGACAAATACACACACATATACACAGACAAATACACACACATATACACTGACAAATACACACACATACACTGACAAATACACACACATACACTGACAAATACACACATATACACTGACAAATACACACACATATACACTGACAAATACACACACATACACTGACAAATACACACACATACACTGACAAATACACACACATACACCGACAAATACACACACATACACCGACAAATACACACACATACACCGACAAATACACACACATACACCGACAAATACACACACATACACCCTGACAAATACACACACATACACCCTGACAAATACACACACATACACTGACAAATACACACACATACACCCCGACAAATACACACACATACACCCCGACAAATACACACACATACACCCTGACAAATACACACACATACACCCCGACAAATACACACACATACACCCTGACAAATACACACACATACACGCTGACAAATACACACACATACACCCTGACAAATACACACACATACACTGACAAATACACACACATACACCCCGACAAATACACACACATACACCCCGACAAATACACACACATACACCCTGACAAATACACACACATACACCCCGACAAATACACACACATACACCCTGACAAATACACACACATACACCCTGACAAATACACACACATACACTGACAAATACACACACATACACCCCGACAAATACACACACATACACCCCGACAAATACACACACATACACCCTGACAAATACACACATACACCCTGACAAATACACACACATACACTCTGACAAATACACACACATACACCCTGACAAATACACACACATACACCCCGACAAATACACACACATACACCCTGACAAATACACACACATACACCCTGACAAATACACACACATACACTGACAAATACACACACATACACCCCGACAAATACACACACATACACCCCGACAAATACACACACATACACCCTGACAAATACACACATACACCCTGACAAATACACACATACACCCTGACAAATACACACACATACACTCTGACAAATACACACACATACACCCTGACAAATACACACACATACACCGACAAATACACACACATACACCGACAAATACACACACATACACCGACAAATACACACACATACACCCTGACAAATACACACACATACACCCTGACAAATACACACACATACACCCTGACAAATACACACACATACACCCTGACAAATACAAATACACACAAATACACACACATGCACCCTGACAAATACACACACATACACCCTGACAAATACACACACATACACCCTGACAAATACACACACATACACTGACAAATACACACACATACACTGACAAATACACACACATACACACTGACAAATATACACACTGACAAATACACACACATACACCGACATACACACACATACACTGACAAATACACACACATACACCGACAAATACACACACATACACCGACAAATACACACACATACACCGACAAATACACACACATACACCCTGACAAATACACACACATACACCCTGACAAATACACACACATGCACCCTGACAAATACAAATACACACATACACACACATGCACCCTGACAAATACACACACATACACCCTGACAAATACACACACATACACTGACAAATACACACACATACACTGACAAATACACACACATACACACTGACAAATATACACACTGACAAATACACACACAACACACTGACAAATACACACACATACACTGACAAATGCACACATACAGTTGTGTTCAAAATGATTCAACCCCCACTGAAATTGAGTGTTTTGGCCAGTTTGACATTGATTTTGATCATTCAGTCATCTTGCTTACAATTAAATCAAAGAGGCACGTGTAGGTCAGACAAATATAACATAACATTTATAATGAAATAAGCACAAATGTCTTTTCTGTGCTCACATCATTATCAGTTTTATTCAACCCCCAAGTGACATTCAATCTTAGTACTTAGTACAACATCCTTTTACAGTTATAACAGCTTTTAAACGTGAAGCATAGCTTGACACAAGTGTCTTGCAGCCATCTACGGGTATCTTCGCCCATTCGTCATGGGCAAAAGCCTCCAGTTCAGTCACATTCTTAGGCTTGCGCACTGCAACTGCTTTCTTTAAGTCCCACCAGAGGTTCTCAATCGGATTTAAGTCAGGTGACTGCGATGGCCACTCCAAAATGTTCCAGCCTTTAATCTGCAACCATGCTCTAGTGGACTTGGAGGTATGCTTGGGATCATTGTCCTGTTGAAAGGTCCAACGTCTCCCAACCCTCAGGTTTGTGACGGACTGCATCACATTGTCATCCATATCTCCTGGTACTGAAGAGAATTCATGGTACCTTGCACACGCTGAAGCTTCCCTGTACCTGCAGAAGCAAAACAGCCCCAAAGCATGATTGACCCCCCGCCATGCTTCACAGTAGGCAAGGTGTTCTTTTCTTCATAGGCCTTGTTCTTCCTCCTCCAAACATAGCGTTGATCCATGGGCCCAAACAGTTCTAATTTTGTTTCATCAGTCCACAGAACACTATCCCAAAACTTCTGTGGTTTGTCCACATGACTTTTGGCATACTGCAGTCGACTCTTCTTATTCTTTGGAGACAGCAAGGGGGTGCGCCTGGGAGTTCTGGCATGGAGGCCTTCATTACGCAGTGTGCGCCGTATTGTCTGAGCTGAAACTTCAGTACCCACATCTGACAAATCTTTTCTCAGTTCCTCAGCAGTCACACGGGGACTTTTCTCCACTCTACGCTTCAGGTAGCGCACAGCAGTCGAAGTCAGCATCTTCTTTCTGCCACGACCAGGTAGCGTTTCAACAGTGCCCTTTGCCTTGAATTTGCAAATGATGCTTCCTATGGTCTCTCTTGGTATGTTTAACATCTTTGCAATCTTCTTATAGCCATTGCCCTTCCTGTGAAGAGTAATCACCTCTTCTCTTGTCTTCCTGGACCATTCTCTTGACTTCACCATGTTTGTAACCACACCAGTAAATGTCTAGAAGGAGCTGAGTATCACAGTCATTTTAAAGCTGCCTAATTGGTGCTTATTATGCTTTATTGCTGCTCCGTGACATCCACAGGTGTTTTCAATACCTGATTGAAAACACTTGAATGAACCTCTGTTCTTCAGAGTGGTAGTCTTTAAGGGTTGAATAATTGTGTCAATGAAGAATTCACAAAAGAAACATTTACTACTGTATTACAAAACCAATTGATGTCATTTTAGTTGCATATGGTTCTTTAAAAAGTCCTTGTAGGATTTCATTCTGAATACAATTACAAATGTCACTAAATTCCCTAAAACCCTTTACAGCATTGGGGGTTGAATAATTTTGAACACAACTGTACATACACTGTTTCTGTGTAACCTTGGAGCAGTGTTTGCCATCTATCCTCTGATACAGTGTATATGTGTGAATGTACGGTGCAGATAACGGTAAAATGACTCCACGACCAGTAAATAAAGAATAAAATAATCTTCCTTTAAAAGCTCAGGATCCGTCACGCGCTGTAAATAAACACTGGATGTGCAGGGGTTAATTGAAGGTAAGGGTGACACGTCTGATCCTCATTCTATTAGAAAGTTCAATATTTAATTTCCTAATAATCAAAGTTTATTAAAGATCGAATCCCGGCAAAATAAACGTCTCTTTGGAAACACAGAAACGCACGGAAACCTCGTGTACACGTTGGATTCTCCCGAGCGCAGGTGACGCCGGCTACGGCCCATCTATAGTCTCTGAAAATATGCGGCAATGACAAAATAAATGGTCCCCTGTGAAACGCGTACGTTCTGCGTCCTGGTGTGACGGTCGCTTTGACGTCCAAGTGGAAAATGGGGCCTAATTACCTTAATAGAGAGGATAAGTGCGTTCCTCATATAGCGCCGAGGTGACGCACCATGCAGCGAGATGGAAAAATCCTTCCCAAGGTCACCTTCACTAGGAAGATTATCACTGGGGACCTAAAGGGCTTTTCACTTGGTGTAGGATAATGCGCTGAATATATATATCTATCTCTTATTAAATGCTTTTTAATGTTTTGTTTGGTTAAGACATTATCCGGATATTAAAGCCAATCCTGAAGAAGTGTTTGCCATATATCCTCTGATACAGAGCTTCCTGCACACCTTCACAGGACCCTCTAACAGGACAGGTTTGAAGGATTTCCTTGGGGAAATGCAGACTGAATCCTGCAATCACTGAGCAGTAAATGATATCCCATGTGCTGTGCCTCACATCCTGCAAACCTGGCCTCCTAGAGGACCTGTGCTTCACATATCCTGCAAACCGGGCCTGTTAGAGGACCTGTGCTTCACATATCCTGCAAACCTGGCCTGTTAGGAGTACCTGAGGACAGGCGTGGGAAGCCCTGATCGAATGAGAAAATGCAATGGGAGGCCCTAAAAAAGCAGGAGACGGGGGGGGGGGGGTTAAAACTAGCTAATAATACGTGGCCTGAGTCGCCTTCCTGCGCCACGGCGTAGGTCGCACATACCGGTTTTGGAACATTTAATCTATTCAGGTTTTTTGATGATAAAAGCTCAGAATGTTGTATCTTTATGACCGAGTTTTGCGCGTGTTGTGTCTTCTGGTTCTGATGAAGATGTTGATGACTCCATGTCTTTATTTCATTCCTTGGAGCAGATTGTGGCTACAATAATGGCAATAACTGGCATTGTCATGATGGCGTATGCAGACGGTTTCCATGGCGATTCAATCATTGGCGTAGCACTGGCTGTCGGATCTGCCTCGGCATCAGCCTTATACAAGGTAATAATGTGTTGTATGATTGTTAGAACAAAGAGGTCAATGTTTGGAATCCGTTTAATATGAAAGTATTTTATACTCGGGTATTGTTTTATATTAAAGGATTTTATACTCGGTATTGTTTTATGCTCGGGTATTGTTTTATATTAAAGGATTTTATACTCGGTATTGTTTTATACTCGGGTATTGTTTTATATTAAAGGATTTTATACTCGGGTATTGTTTTATATTAAAGGATTTTATACTCGGGTATTGTTTTATACTCGGGTATTGTTTTATATTAAAGGATTTTATACTCGGTATTGTTTTATACTCGGGTATTGTTTTATATTAAAGGATTTTATACTCGGGTATTGTTTTATACTCGGGTATTGTTTTATATTAAAGAATTTTATACTCGGTATTGTTTTATATTAAAGGATTGTATACTGGGGTATTGTTTTATGCTCGGGTATTGTTTTGTATTAAAGGATTTTATACTGGGGTATTGTTTTATGCTCGGGTATTGTTTTGTATTAAAGGATTTTATACTCGGTATTGTTTTATACTAAAGGATTTTATACTCGGGTATCGTTTTATATTAAAGGATTTTGTACTCGGATATTGTTTTATACTAAAGGATTTTATATTAAAGGATTTTATACTCGGGTATTGTTTTATATTAAAGGATTTTATACTCGGTATTGTTTTATACTCGGGTATTGTTTTATATTAAAGGATTTTATACTCGGGTATTGTTTTAAATTAAAGGATTTTATACTCGGGTATTTGTTTTATATTAAAGAATTTTATAATCGGGTATTGTTTTATACTAAAGGATTTTATACTCGGGTATCGTTTTATATTAAAGGATTTTATACTCGGATATTGTTTTATACTCGGGTATTGTTTTATATTAAAGGATTTTATACTCGGGTATTGTTTTATATTAAAGGATTTTATACTCGGTATTGTTTTATACTCGGGTATTGTTTTATATTAAAAGATTTTATACTCGGGTATTGTTTTGTATTAAAGCATTTTATACTCGGGTATTGTTTTAAATTAAAGAATTTTATACTCTGGTATTGTTTTATACTAAAGGATTTTATACTCGGATATTGTTTTATACTAAAGGATTTTATACTCGGGTATTGTTTTATATTAAAGGATTTTATACTCGGATATTGTTTTATACTCGGGTATTGTTTTATATTAAAGCATTTTATACTCAGGTATTGTTTTATATTAAATGATTTTATACTCGGGTATTGTTTTATATTAAAGGATTTTATACTCGGGTATTGTTTTATATTAAAGGATTTTATACTCTACCTGAGTATAAAATCCTTTAATATAAAACAATACCCGAGTATAAAATCCTTTAGTATAAAACAATACCTTTGTTTTATACTAAAGGATTTTATACTCAGGTATTGTTTTATATTAAAGGATTTTATACTCGGTATTGTTTTATACTCGGGTATTGTTTTAAATTAAAGGATTTTATACTCGGTATTGTTTTATAGTAAGGGATTTTAAACTCGGGTATCGTTTTATACTCGGGTATTGTTTTATATTAAAGGATTTTATACTCGGATATTGTTTTATACTCGGGTATTGTTTTATATTAAAGGATTTTATACTCGGGTATTGTTTTATATTAAAGGATTTTATACTCAGGTATTGTTTTATACTAAAGGATTTTATACTCGGGTATTGTTTTATATTAAAGGATTTTATACTCGGTATTGTTTTATACTCGGGTATTGTTTTAAGTTAAAGGATTTTATACTCGGTATTGTTTTATATTAAAGGATTTTATACTCGGGTATCGTTTTATACTCGGGAAGCCTTCTAAGTGAAGCCTTCAAAGTGAGCACTTAGAGATATCCTGGAGATACTCTGGAGGTAGTCTGAGGTTAGACAGGAGGTAGAAAACCTACAAAAAGGTAAGATTTGTTGGTTTAAATCCATTCTTTTATAATGACAGGCTTGGTCCAGTGTAAGAGCTGTCATGCATTTGTTTTTAGATCCAATTTTTGGAGGTTTGGAGTGTGCCTGATATGTAGGCAGCTCTCTTTATTGCAGCAGGAAATTGCCTGTTTGAAGTCTGAGATTTGTAAATTATCTGTTAGACAAACTCAGGCTATGGCTATGACTGTTACAAAGCCACTGCCACAGAGGCCTCCTAGGAGCGGCAGATGGACTACTGTAGGATCTGGTAGACTTAGAGTTGTGGATAGAAAGCATGTCCCACAGTCTGTGGCTCTTCTTAATTCTTTTGAGGCACTTTCAGAGTGTAGTGGTGAGACGGAAGTAGGCTCAGACACCATATTTGAGGAACCACCATCCCCTATGCCTAAGGTATGCAGGACTGCAACCAAGAACAATAAGGAAAAGGTGGGACATGATAGAAGGCAATTGTTGCTGGGTGATTCTATCATAAGAGGTGTTGAGCTGGAGAGTAGTGGTTTGGTGAGATGTCTTCCTGGGGCTACTGCTCGTAGAGACAAGAGACGTATTCTCAATATTGTCAAACAAGAAAAGCAGCAAGGGGAAGTGGAGGTTCTAGTCCATCTAGGGACAAATGACTTGGCTAGCAATGAGGTTTCTGAGATTAAGGATGATTTTTGTGTTCTTGGAAGTGAAATACAGCAGATTGCATCCACTGTGTCATTCTCTGAAGTTTTGCCTGTGCATAACATTCAGGATAGGCAGATGCGCAATAGGGAATTCAATTTGTGGCTTCGGGAATGGTGTCGAGAGCAAGGATTTGGCTTTGTGTCCCATGATAGCTCTAATTGGAGCAGAAAGGAACTGTATAAAAAAGATGGTTTGCATTTTACTCATAGGGGAACATATGTTCTCAGTGAGAAGTTCAAAAGGTTTCGCAAAGAAATATTTAAACTAGGAGGGGGGGACAAAAGGGTAAAAAACAATCTGCTTGATTGTCCCCCAAAACTAAATCGGAGGGTGCAAGCAACATGCGGGGAAAAAAATGACAAGCTCAGAGTCGTGTCTATAAATGCTCGCAGTTTAGTCAATAAAATCAATGAACTGGAGGCAATGATGGCAGCTGAAAAAGTAGATTTAGTGGCGGTTACTGAGACATGGTTCCATGAGAAAAATAACTGGGACATAACAATACCGGGGTACTCTTTATATAGAAAAGACAGAGAAGGTAGGAAAGGAGGAGGAGTGGCCCTGTATGTGAAAAACAACATAAAAACAAACCAAATAAAAGTGAGCGAGGTGAACATAGAGTCAGTTTGGGTTACGCTAACATTTGGCAATCATACAGTAGCTCGTGTAGGTGTGATCTATAGACCCCCTGGACAAGTAGAAGAGCTAGATAATCTGCTGCTTGAGGAAATAGCCAAAATGGCAATGAAGGAGGAAGTTATTATCATGAGGGACTTTAATCTTCCTGATGTGAACTGGAAAACCAAAACAGCTGGGTGCACCAGGAGTACAAATATTCTAAACTCCTTACTGAGATTATCTCTAACACAAGTAGTTGAGGAGCCGACCCGTAAAGAGGCCATATTGGATTTAATACTCACAAATGGAGGTTTGGTATCGGACGTTGTTGTAGGTGAAAATTTGGGATCTAGTGATCACCAGTCAGTATGGTTTAATATAAGAACAGGGATGGAGCCGCACCACACAAAAACAAAAGTTTTAGACTTTAAAAAAACAGATTTTTCTAAAATGAGCTTTTGTGTGAATGAGTCATTATCAGACTGGAGGAGTTTAAAGGGAGTCCAGGAGAAATGGGATTATTTAAAGGAAGCATTATTGAAGGCCACAGGCAATTGCATTCGACTTGTTAGCAAAAACAAAAAAGGGAAGAAACCACTGTGGTACTCTGCAGAAGTGGCCAAAATAGTGAAGAACAAAAAGACAGCATTCAATAATTATAAAACAACTCAGAGTGAAGAAGACAGGCAAACCTAGAAGATTAGGCAGAAAGCGGCAAAGCAATTTATAAGAGCTTCCAAAGCACACGCAGAAGAGAAAATAGCTCCGTCAGTAAAAAAGGGGGACAAAACATTTTTTAGATACATAAACGAGAAAAGAAAAGTAAAACAAGGATTAGTTAGATTAAAAACAAAGGAAGGAAGGTATGTAGAAGAGGCTAAAAGTCTCGCTGACTGCCTCAATGAATATTTTTGTTCAGTCTTTGCAGAAGAAAAGGAAGGAAAGGGACCTCAGTTAGGAGGAAACACTAACGAGACAATTACATATCAGTTTACAGTGGAGGAGGTTCTACAGCAGCTGTCTAAAGTAAAGACAAATAAGTCAATGGGGCCTGATGGGATCCACCCTAAGTTATTAAAAGAGCTCAGTGATGTAATAGCAAAACCGTTAACAGATTTATTTAACCAATCCTTACTAATGGGAGTCGTCCCAGAAGACTGGAAATTAGCAAATGTTGTGCCCATTTACAAGAAGGGTAGTATGGAGGAATCGGGGAACTATAGGCCAGTTAGTCTTACGTCAGTAGTGGGGAAATTAATGGAAACCATGTTAAAGGAAAGGATTGTTGAACATCTAAAAACACATAGATTACAGGATCAGAAACAACATGGGTTTACCTCAGGGAGATCATGCCAAACTAATCTTATTGATTTTTTTGATTGGGTAACAAAAATAATAGACACAGGTGGTGCAGTAGACATTGCTTATTTAGATTTCAGTAAGGCTTTTGATACTGTTCCGCATAGAAGGCTTATCAACAAATTGCAATCTTTGAGCTTGGATTCCAATATTGTTGAATGGATTAGGCAGTGGCTGAGTGACAGGCAACAGCGGGTTGTGGTAAATGGAGTTTATTCGGCGCAAGGTCTTGTTACCAGTGGGGTACCTCAGGGGTCAGTATTTGGACCCATTCTATTTAATATTTTTATTAGTGATATTGCAGAAGATATTAATGGAAAAGTATGTCTTTTTGCTGATGACACAAAGATTTGCAACAGGCTCGACGTTCCTGGAGGAATCAGCCAAATGATTTAGGTAAACTAAAAAAATGGTGGGAGTTGTGGCAATTGAGTTTTAATGTGGATAAGTGCAAGATAATGCACCTGGGACGTAAAAACCCAAGGGCTGAATATAGAATATTTGATACAGTCCTAACCTCAACATCTGAGGGTTGGGATTTAGGGGTTATTATTTCAGAGGATCTAAGGGTAAGTAGTCAATGTAATAGAGCAGCAGGAAATGCTGGCAGAATGCTTGGAAATGCTGGCAGAATGCTTGGTTGTGTAGGGAGAGGTATTAGCAGTAGGAAAAGGGAAGTGCTCATGCCACTGTACAGAGCACTGGTGAGACCTCACTTGGAGTACTGTGTGCAGTACTGGAGACCGTATCTCCAGAAGGATATAGACATCTTAGAGAGAGTTCAGAGAAGGGCTACTAAAATGGTGTACGGCTTGAAGGAGAAAAGTTACCAGGAAAGGCTTAATGATCTTAACATGTACAGCTTGGAAAAAAGACGAGACAGAGGAGATATGATAGAAACATTTAAATACGTAAAGGGAATCCACAAGGTAGAGGAAGGGAGTATATTTAAAAGGAAACAAAATTGCAAAACAAGAGGACATAGTCTTAGATTAGAGGGGCAAAGGTTTAAAAGTAACATCAGGAAGCATTATTTTACTGAGAGGGTGGTGGATACATGGAACAGCCTTCCAGTTGAAGTGGTAGAGGCCAAAACAGTGATTGAATTTAAGCAGGCATGGGATAGGCATAAGGCTATCCTAAACAAAAGATAAATCCAGGTAAAGTATCCATGTAATTGGGCGACTAGATGGGCCGAAAGGTTCTTATCTGCCGACATTTTTCTATGTTTCTATGCTCTGGTATTGTTTTATTTTAAAGGATTTTATACTTGGGTATTGTTTTATGCTCGGGTATTTTATATTAAAGGATTTTATACTCGGGTATTGTTTTATATTAAAGGATTTTATATTAAAGGATTTTATACTCAGGTATTGTTTTATGCTCGGGTATTGTTTTATATTAAAGGATTTTATACTCGGGTATTGTTTTATATTAAAGGATTTTATACTTGGGTATTGTTTTTTATTAATAATAATTTGATATAAGTAACTTTTATACAAAATAATACCCTCATATTGTAGAATTCCCATATACTAAACATTGCCCTTTTTCTCTTGTTATTTTGTATATTTGTTTTATAGACGGTAATTTGTGAGTTCCCTCACGTTTTAAGTTGTTGTGTAGAGACGTTGCTATACGGGGTCACTGTGTCCTTCTGTACGTTATTCTTGGCAATCTAATAGAAAGTAATGAGTGATACGAGGGAGACGCAACCTCTGTGCTTCAAATAAAGGCGATCCAAAATTTAGCATTCGTGTTGTATCAGTAAGTTTGGATCCTGCATATTAAGCACTTTCTCTGCTTTATTAAAAGTTTTGAGGGTATTTTCCAAACCTAATATTGTGTCAGGGAATCCCACATCTTTATTGTTCTTAAAGTGGGGAAAGGTCCATCATTGTAGGTAAAATCCCCGTTCCTCAAACCTCATTGGATGACGTGTGTCTATGGGTAACATTGGCACTAACAGAAATTCAAGCTTCTTTTCCTCCTCTGATTTTCCACTGTGATTGCAGACTTCCTTTTCCTCCTCTGTACACTTACTCTTCCAAGCTTCCATTTCCTCCTTTGATATTCCTCTTTGATGGAAGCTTGGAAGAGGAAGTCTGCAATTTCATACTCTAATATTCCTCTTTGATTGCAGGCTTCCTCTTCCGCGCTTTCTTTTCCTCCCCTGATATTCCTCTTTGATTGTAGACTTCCTTTTCCTCCTCTGATATTTCTTTGACTGGAGACTTCCTCTTCCATATCTGATATTCCTCCTTGATGGAAGCTTGGAAGAGGAAGTTTGCAATTTCCTCCTCTAATATTCCTCTTTGATTGCAGGCTTCCTCTTCCGCGCTTTCTTTTCCTCCCCTGATATTCCTCTTTGATTGTAGACTTCCTTTTCCTCCTCTGATATTTCTTTGACTGGAGACTTCCTCTTCCATATCTGATATTCCTCCTTGATGGAAGCTTGGAAGAGGAAGTCTGCAAGTTCCTCCTTGATAGCACACTTCCTCTTCCAAGCTTCCTTTTCCTCCTCTGATATTCCTCCTCGATTGCAGACTTCCTCTTCCGAGCTTCCTTTTCCTTCTCTTTGATTGTAGACTTCCTTTTCCTCCTCTGATATTCCTCTTTGCCGACTTCCACTTCCGGGCTTCCTTTTACTCCTGATATTCCTCTTTGATTGCAGGCTTCCTCTTCCAAGCTTCCCTTTACTCCAGATATTCCTCTGATTGTAGACTTCCTTTTCCTCCTCTGATATTCCTCTTTGCCGACGTCCTCTTCTGAGCTTCATTTTCCTCCTGATATTCCTCTTTAATTGCAGACTTCCTTTTCCTCCTGATATTCCTCTTTGATTGCGGACTTCCTCTTCTGAGCTTCCTTTTCCTCCTCTGATATTCCTCTTTTCAGACTTCCTCTTCTTAGCTTTCTTTTCCTGATATTCCTCTTTGCAGACTTCCTCTTCCGAGCTTCCTTTTCCTCCTCTGCTATTCCTCTTTTCAGACTTCCTCTTCTGAGCTTCCTTTTCCTCTGATATTCCTCTTTTCAGACTTCCTCTTCTGAGCTTCCTTTTCCTCTGATATTCCTCTTTTCAGACTTCCTCTTCCTAGCTTTCTTTTCCTGATATTCCTCTTTGCAGACTTCCTCTTTGCAGACTTCCTCTTCTGAGCTTCCTTTTCCTCCTGATATTCCTCTTTGATTGCAGACTTCCTCTTCCGAGCTTCCTTTTCCTCCTCTGATATTCCTCTTTAATTGCAGACTTCCTTTTCCTCCTCTGATATTTCTCTTTGCAGACTTCCTCTTCCAAGTTTCCTTTTCCTCTTTTGATCTTGGACGTCTGACTTGCGTCACATCGAGGTGACATTTGTTTCCCTCTGTTCGTGCCAGACAATCTGTTTTATTTCCACGTATTCCTTATGTTGCGTTTCCTAAATCCCAGAGCAGGAAAAGCGTCTCTTTCCATTAGAACTTTCTGAATTTGTCAAGATTTTTTCCCATAAGTAAAACTTCCAAATGGTTTTCTGTTTCTTTTTGGATCAATGTCAAAAGCAGGTGTGCGTGTGATCGACTTCATGGACTCGTTAACCTGTTTTACAGCGCAGGGAATGGTGTCATTTTTACCCCGTGACATCATGACCCTGGTGTCATAGAGGTGGTATGAACATGCGTCTCCCTTACAGTGTGTCATTTCGTTCGAGGTGACCTTAATGCACCGGTTCTGTGGGTTTAGAACCTGTTTATGTCTGGGCAGATTTGCTTTATTTAAATGTTGCATTATCATTCTGTGGCTTCCGGATGATTCCGCTGAGCGTGAGACGTGTTCCGCCTGAGCACTGCGAGATGAGCCATGTTTTATTCAGGAAGCATTAAACATTATGATCCCGACGCATTTGAATGTCACAAAATATCACACGTTACACTGAAAACGTGTTGAATAAAATCTTTCAAGCGCTCGGCGGATCTCATCTTTTATACATCAATCTGTGTCTCCTCACTGCGTTCAGGCCGCGTTCAGACTGTGTTCAGGCGCGCTCAGACTGTGTTCATGCCGCGTTCAGACTGCGTTCATGCCGCGTTCAGACTGCGTTCATGCCGCGTTCAGACTGTGTTCATGCCGCGTTCAGACTGCGTTCATGCCGCGTTCAGACTGCGTTCATGCCGCGTTCAGACTGCGTTCATGCCGCGTTCAGACCACGTTCATGGCGCGTTCAGACCACATTCATGGCGCGTTCAGACCGCGCTCATGCCACATTCATGCCGCGCTCAGTCTGCGTTCATGCCGCACTCAGACTGCGTTCATGCCGCACTCAGACTGCGTTCATACCGAGTTCAGGTCGCGCCCAGGCTGCGTTCAGGCCACGTTCATGCCACATTTATGCCACGTTCAGACTGTGTTCATGCCACATTCATGCCGCCTTCAGACCACATTCATGCCACATTCATGCCACATTCATGCTGCATTCATGCCGCTTTCAGACCGCGTTCAGATCATTCATGCCGCGTTCAGATTGTGTTCATGCCACATTCATGCTGTGTTCATGCCGCGTTCAGACCGCGTTCATACCACATTCATGCCGCGTTCAGATTGTGTTCATGCCGCGTTCATGCCACATTCAGACCACATTCATGCTGCGTTCAGACTATGTTCATGCCACATTCAGACCACATTCATGCGGCGTTCAGACTGTGTTCATGCCACATTCAGACCACATTCAGACTGTGTTCATGCCGCGTTCAGACTGTGTTCATGCCACATTCAGACCACATTCATGCTGCGTTCAGACTATGTTCATGCTGCGTTCAGACCTCATTCATGCCGCGTTCAGACGGTGTTCATGCCACATTCAGACCACATTCAGACTGTGTTCATGCCGCGTTCAGACTGTGTTCATGCCACATTCAGACCACATTCATGCCGCGTTCAGACCACATTCATGCTGCGTTCAGACTGTGTTCATGCCGCGTTCAGACCACATTCATGCCGCGTTCAGACGGTGTTCAGACCACATTCATGCCGCGTTCAGACGGTGTTCAGACCACATTCATGCCGCGTTCAGACGGTGTTCAGACCACATTCATACTGTGTTCATGCCGCATTCAGACCACATTCATGCTGCTTTCAGACTGTGTTCATGCCACATTCATGCCGCGTTCAGACTGCGTTCAGGCCGCACTGAATCGGAACCCGTCGGCTTACTATTTGCTGGAGGTGGTTTGCTGTTTAAAGAGCAAAACATAAAACATTCCCCAGGAGGAACACAAACTAAATCAATCCGTATTTCTGAAATGAAGCCTGGACTGTGCCACATGTACATTAGTGATGAGCCGAACACCCCCGTGTTCAGTTCGCATTCGAACTCTAACAATTTCAAAAGTTAGAGTTCGAACAAGAACCGAACTCAAAAGTTTGATTTTTAGAGTGCCCTCCAAGAGGGCATATATGCAAGATATTTGCCATAAAAGGTGTATGGGGGTCCGGGTAGTGCCCTGGGGGACAGGAAACGAGGACAAAAAGTTTAAAAAGGAACAGTGAGTTTTCCATGAAATAAAGGTTAAAAATAAAATCTAAAAATTCCTTCAAATATCGTGCCTAGGAGGTCCCCATAACCTGCCCGTGAAGTGGCGGATTTCTAGGATGTATAGAAACATTTAAAAACAAATAAATGACATTTCAAATGACGGTAAATGTTTAATCTATTCATAAACAACTGTTTGGGGCGGCAGCCTGTATGAAAAGAGGAGACGTTTTAGGACACGCAGAACAAGTTTAGTGATTTCTTGGCTGAATTATGGTGAAACTTATGCAGGCTTTGGATGAAAGTAATAATAGGTGCTTTAAAATTGGGCCTCTAGTGTCGGCAACAGTGCCGTCCCACCGTAACCCCTCTGTGGTATTGTGGAAGAGTGCAGTGGTGGAGGTTTTGGGAATGCCGAAGAGATCCCCGATCTATTCAGTTACGTCAGCATCAGGGGAGTGATAGCTGCTGATCCAGGACTGATTCATTTTTATAAATGTCAGCCGGTCTACAGAGTCGGTGGACAGACGCACTCTTTTGTCTGTGACAAAACCTCCAGCGGCACTGAATGTCCTTTCACAAAGCACGTGGATGAAGGGCAATCTAGTAGCTGCATAGCATATTGGCTAAGTTCTGGCCAGTGATCCAATCTCAACACCCAGTAAGCCAGTGGATCATCTGCTGGAAAGGTATCCAGGTCTGCCTTTGCCCCTAGGTAGTCCTGCACCATATGGTGAAAACGCTGGCAATTGGTGCCTACATTTGACGTCCCTCGGCGTAGTGGACTAAAGTTTTTTAAAAAGGCATCAGTCAAGTGGCCCCGGCCTTCACCGCTCTTCCTCTGATCATCCGCAGCCTCAGAAGCACCTGTGTCATCACTTGGTAACCTACCAGTGCCTGGAAAGGTGTTACACAAGTGTCGCTTTAGAGCGAAGTGGCTGCAGACTTTTCTGGCCTGGCTGAGAAGCTCTGCCAGCCCTGGGTACTTGGTTAGGAAACGCTGTACCACCAGATTTAGGACGTGTGCGTCAATTTACCCTGGCGTAGGTCGGAGAGAAGGTTGCTGCCATTATCACAGACGACCATTCCCAGCTGAAGCTGGCGTGGTGTTAACCATCTCTGCACCTGCCCCTGCAGAGCTGACAGAATTTCTGGCCTGATGTGGCTCCTGTCCCCTAAACAAACCAGCTCAAGCACAGTATGGCATATTTTTGCTTGAGCCATTGCGTAGCCCCTGCCACGCGTCAGTTTAACTGCCACTTCGCCAGAGGTGGAGGAAGAGGTGGTGGAGCAGACAGACCTCATACAAGCAGCTTTCTGGAGGCGTGGTGGATGAACAAGCTCCAGCACAGAGCCCGTCCTGGATCCCTCCCAGCTGCAATCAGAGTTACCCAGTGTGCCGTGAAGGAAATGTAAAGGCCCTGTCCATGCTTGTTGGACCACGTGTCTAAAGTCATGTGCACCTTGCTGCTGACTGCCATAACATTGTCTTCCATGTGCTGGTATAGTGCTGGAATGGCCTTCTGTGAAAAGAAATGGCATTTTGAAACCTGCCACTGTGGTACAGCACATTCAGCAAATTCACGGAAGGAAGCAGAGTCCACCAGCTGGAAAGGCAGCAGCTGTAATGCAAGTAATTTTGCTAAACTGGCATTTAGACGCTGTGCTTGGGGATGGTTGGGACTATATTTTTTCTTACACTGCAGCAGCTGGGGCAACGTAATCTGACTGCGTAAATCGTCAATTGATGGGATGCTGTCACATTCTGAGGAAGGACCTGGTACACCTATTACTGTAGCATCATCCCTGTCAGTGGAGGTTGTAGGCAATGACCTGGCAGGACATATAGTGGGGGTAGAGACAGATGAGGAGGAGGAGGACCTATGCAAAGTGGTGTGCCAATGGGATGCGTGGCAGGTGGTCATATGTCGCCTCAAGCACCTGGTACCCAAGCGTGGGATGTTTTTCGAAGGGATGAGCTGTTCGGTTCGGAGTTTGCATCGAACATAGCCTGTTCGCGAACTACGAACATTTCCGGGTGTTCGCCCACAATGCACCACAACGGACCACAATGCACTTTTCCACTGGCCTGAAGCTCGTAATTGGCTACAGCCTTGCACCTGACCACAGGTCTGGTGCAAGACAGGTTCAACACTTTGCCAATCACGGCTCAGAGTCCCGATTGGGCAAATTTTGCCCAAAGTCCCGCAACACACTATATAAGGTTAACACGCAGCGCTTCTGCACGCATTTGAGAGGAGATTGTTGTTGTGTGTTCTTTGTGTGCCGGTCTGCCACCCTACTGGGGGGGGGTCGCATTTCTACCAAATATCTGGGAATTGAGGTGATCTGTGTCTTGTCACACAGCCAGTGCAACGCAGTATTTTGGGGGTCTTTAATTTCTACCAAATATCTGGGAATTGAGGTGATCTGTGTCTTGTCACACAGCCAGTACCACGCAGTATTTTGGGGGTCAGTAATTTCTACAAAATATTTGGGAATTGTTATAATCCGTGTGTTCTCACTGGCTGCCACCCATCAGGGGTCTCACTGATTTATAGGAGATTTCTGACACTTGTAATCTGTGTCTTCTCACTGCCAGCAATCCGGGGGTCCCACATACTTCTAGCAGATTTATGCGAATTGTAATTTGTGTCTTCTCACTGCCACTCATCAGGGGGTCACACTGATTTATAGGAGGTTTCTGGGATTGTAATCTGTGTCTTGTCACTGGCTGCCAGCTATCAGGGTGTCTCACTGAGTTATACCAGAGTTCTGTATATATTTAATCTATATATCACTCACCATGTCTGAAAGAACAAAAAGGACAGGCAGACGCTCCCAGACACAGATAAGAGGGCAAGCAGCCCCTGTGTCAGGAGGCTGTGCCTCTGGTCGTGGTGCATCCTCTGCAGGGGCACGCTTGTCCTTTCTAACTGGTGCTGGCCGTCTTAAGCAGCAGCAGCAACAACATACAGAGGATTTGGTGGATTGGCTAACTAGGCCATCCTCATCCTCCGAGTCCTCTGCCAGCCAGGCTTGTAGTGCTTTACAGTCCACCTCAGCTGCCAAAGCATCTAATGCAGCCTCCATGTCCACAGCTACTCCTGCCGTAGCCTCGCTATCACACACGGAGGAGTCAGCTGAATTGTTTGACTACACTGATAGTGACGTGCTGCTTGAGGATGCGCAGCAAGTACAGTGCTCTGATTCAATCTATGAGGTTGAGGAAGGGAGTATAATCAACCTAGAGGAAGGGGGTTCCAGTGATGACACACAAATAACTGGCACTCATGTTGCCCCAGCAGCTGCAGCATACTGCCAAGTTGGCTCCAGTGACGAGGAGATAGGGGGTGATGATGACAATGATGATGAGGTCACTGACTCCACCAGGGTGGCAGATCGAACAGAGGAATCAAGTGAGGAGGAGGAGGAGGCACTGCAAACACGAGGCACAACATCCTCTATGACCAACCGTAGCACTAGCCAGTCCAAGGCATCAGATGTCAGAGCTGCTCCGGTGCAGAGCGCTGTTGTCTCATAGCACACATGCAGGAACTCTGCTGTCTGGGAGTTCTTTAAGAAATGTGCATCAGACCCCACTGTTGCTATTTGTAATCTATGTCAGATGAGGCTCAAGCGTGGGAAAGACACCGGACGCTTGGGTACCACGTGCTTGAGATGACATATGACCTCCTGCCACACATCCCGTTGGCGCAAAACTTTGCGTAGGTCCTCCTCCTCATCTGTCTCTACCCCCACTGTATGTCCTGCCACGTCATTGCCTGCTACAACCTCCACTGACAGGGATGATGCTGCAGTAATGGATGTACCAGCTCCTTCCTCACAATGTGACAGCATCCCATCAGCTGAAGATTTACGCAGTCAGATTACGTTGCCCCAGCTGCTGCAGCGTAAGAAAAAATATAGTCCCAACCATCCCCAAGCACAGCGTCTAAATGCCAGTTTAGCAAAATTACTCGCATTGCAGCTGCTGCCTTTCCAGCTGGTGGACTCTGCTCCCTTCGGTGAATTTGCTGAATGTGCTGTACCACAGTGGCAGGTTCCAAAACGCCATTACTTTTCACGCAAGGCCATTCCAGCACTATACCAGCACGTGGAAGACAATGTTATCGAGTCATTGGGAAAGGCAGTCAGCAGCAAGGTGCATATGACTTTAGACACGTGGTCCAGCAAGCATGGACAGGGTCGTTACATTTCCTTCACGGCACACTGGGTAACTCTGATTGCAGCTGGGAGGGATCCAAGACGGGGCTCTGTGCTGGAGCTTGTTCATCCACTACGCCTCCAGAAAGCTGCTTGTATGAGGTCTGTCTGCTCCACCACCACCTCTCCCTCTTCCTCCTCCTTCTTCTCTGTCTCTGGCGAAGTGGCAGTTAAACCAACGCCTGACAGGGTCTACGCAATGGCTCAAGCAAAAAGAAGCCATACTGTGCTTGAGCTGGTTTGTTTAGGGTACAGGAGCCACACCGGGCCAGAAATTCTGTCAGCTCTGCAGGGCCAGGTGCAGAAATGGTTAACACCACGCCAGCTTCAGCTGGGAATGATCGTCTGTGATAATGGCAGCAACCTTCTCTCCGCCCTACGCAAGGGTAAATTGAGACATGTACCATGCCTAGCACACATCCTAAATCTAGTGGTACAGCGTTTTCTAACCAAGTACCCAGGGCTGGCAGAGCTTCTCAGCCAGGCCAGAAAAGTCTGCAGCCACTTCAGACGGTCATTCCCAGCAAGCGTTCGCCTGGCAGAAATTCCAAGAGAATTTTACCTTCCCACAAACCGTCTGATCTGTGACATGCCCACCAGATGGAACTCGACATTAGCAATGCTGCAGCGTCTGCACAAGCAGCAGAGGGCCATCAACGAGTACCTGTGTGAGTATGGCACAAGGACAGGTTCAGGTCAACTTGGTTTTTTTTTCCCCCCGCAGTGGCTGATGATCAAGGATGCATGCACTGTACTGTCCACTGTACTGTCACCATTTGAGGAGGCAACGAGTATGGTGAGCAGGGACAGTGCATGCATCAGTGACACAATTCCTTTAGTGTTCCTGCTGGAGCACACTCTGTGGGGAATTATAGATGTGGCTCTAGAGGCAGAGCAGCGGGAGGAAGAGGAGGCCTTCCCTAGCTCTGAAGGCCCCAGTCTTTCCGCAGACAGCATTCCAGCGGGTCCTACTCAGATCAGACAGGAGGAGGTTGAGGAGGAGGAATATTTAAGTAGTGGGGGCATTGAAGGTGAGGATTCCTCAAGGGAGGGTTTTGTGTGCCCAGAAACCCAAGGACTAGTACGTTGCTGGGAGGAGGGTCATCCTCATTGACCAGGAAGACTCGGAAGCTAATGCCACCTCCAACCTACGCTGCATGGGCTCCCTTATAATGCAAAGCCTGCTAAAGGACCCCAGGATTCGTGCTATCAAGGAGAGGGATCATTACTGGTTGGAAACCCTTCTTGATCCAGGATACAAAGGTAAAGTTGCAGAGCTCATCCTGCCCGCACAGAGGGAGCACAGGATGAAAAAACTTGAGGACGCGCTAAAGCGACACTTGTGTAACACCTTTCCAGGCACTGGTAGGTTACTAAGTGATGACACACGTGCTTCTGAGGCTGCAGATGATCAGAGGAATAGTGGTGAAGGCCAGGGCCACTTGACTGATGCATTTTTTTAAAAAATTTAGTGCACGACGCCCAGGGACGTCAAATGTAGGCACCCATTGCCAGCGTCTTCGCCATATGTGTTAAATTCTAGATTTCCATTATAATTACCATAAACCTTTTTCAAGTTTCTTCTTATATATCAAAACTGAAGTAAGGCGCTGCGCGACTCTGATCAGAGGAGACGATAGACACAACCACACCGAGATATGGCAGATTATCATCTGATCAGTTAGTGGTCTGTCAGATCCGTTTATTATTTCAACATCCAATAGAAATGTTCGTTATATATAAAAACTTCCTGCAATGTTCACTCCCAACATAGGAATGTGATACAACAACCAATCAGAGCAGATACATTTCTACGTCAGAGTTTAACCAACAGTGAGACAAAATTACTACATTTGATTCAGAGATGGCTTTTTTTCTAGCTTATGGTCTGTTCACACACCCTTTTCTGCACACAAAGGAAATTGCTAAATTCCACAGGCTAACATCCTATGCCAAGTAAAAGACTTGCAGGGTTTGACACTTATAATGGGGGGAGGGTGGATTTCACACTAATGCTAAATTAAAAAACTACCTATCATATTAAAATACCTTTCAATATGGTGCAGGACTACCTAGGGGCAAGGGCAGACCTGGATACCTTTCCAGCAGATGATCCACTGGCTTACTGGGTGTTGAGATTGGATCACTGGCCAGAATTTAGCCAATATGCTATGCAGCTACTAGGTTGCCCTTCATCTAGCGTGCTTTCTGAAAGGACGTTCAGTGCCGCTGGAGGTTTTGTCACAGACAAAAGAGTGCGTCTGTCCACCGACTCTGTAGACTGGCTGACATTTATAAAAATGAATTAGTCCTGGATCAGCCGTTCTCAATCCCCTGATGCTGACGTAACGGAATAGATCGGGTATGTCTTCTGCATTCACAAAACCTCCAGCACTGAACTCTTCCACAATACCACAAAAGGGTTACGGTGTGAATGTACTTGCTGCCATGAAAGGCACAATATTTGGCTGCACTGACGCCTGTGCCAGATTTATATCATTTTAATTTTTTGAACCGCAAGGTCCACCCCTGCACTCTTCCACAATACTACAGAGGGGTTACTGTATGATGGTACTTGCTGGCCTGGCACCAAAGGCACAATATTTGGGTGCACTGCCACTGATGCCTGTATCAGATTCATATCCTCAGAGGGGTTACTGTGTGACGGCACTGTTGCCGACTCTAAAGGCCCAATTTTAACGCACCTATTGTTACTTTCATCCAAAGCCTGCATAAGTTTCACCACAATTTAGCCCAAAAAAAATCACTAAACTTTTTCTGCGTGTCCGAAAATGTCTCCAGACTGCCGCCCCAAGCAGTTGTTTATGGATAGATTAAAGGAAAACCATTTA
Organism: Leptobrachium leishanense; assembly: GCA_009667805.1. Taxonomy (NCBI): domain Eukaryota; kingdom Metazoa; phylum Chordata; class Amphibia; order Anura; family Megophryidae; genus Leptobrachium; species Leptobrachium leishanense. The sequence continues at coordinate 67,071,715 of CM019075.1, read as the reverse complement.
CTGTCATTTGAAATGTCATTCTAGCTTTTATGCCCTCTTGGAGGGCACTCTAAAAATCTAATTTTGAGTCCCATTGACTTGCATTGAGTTCGAGTTTGAATGCGAACCGAACTCGGGGGTGTTCGGCTCATCCCTAGTCTTTCCCACGCTTGATCCTCATCTGACATGGATTAGATTACAAATAGCAACGGTGCGGTCTGCTGCACATTTCTTAAAGAGCTCCCAGACAGCAGACTTCCTGTACATGTGCTTTGAGACAACAGCGCTCTGCACCTGAGCAGCTGTGACTTCTGATGCCTTGGACTGGCTACGGTTGGTCATAGAGGAAGTTCTGCCTTGTTTTTGTTGTGCCTCCTCCTCCCTTGGCTCCTCTGTTCGATCAGGCACCCAGGTGGAGTCAGTGACCTCATCACCCCCTAGCTCCTCGTCACTGGAGCCAACCTCGCAATATGCTGCAGCTGCTGGGGGAACAGGAGTGCCAGTTCTTTGTGTGTCACTGGCACCCCCTCCCTCTAGGTTGATTTCACTCACTTCCTTAACCTCAGAGTTTGAATCAGAGCACTGGAGTTGCTGCTCATCCTCAAGCAGCATGTCACTGACACTGTCGTCAAACAATTCAGCTGACTCCGTGTATGAAAGTGAGGCTACGGCAGGAGTAGGCTGAATTCGATGTTTTGGCAGCTGAGGTGGACTGTAAACCACCACAAGCCTGGCTGGCAGAGGACTTGGAGGATGAGGATGGCCTGGTTAGCCAATCCTGCAAATCCTCTGTATGTTGCTGCTGCTTAAGATGGCCAGCACCAGTTAGAAACAAGGACAAGCGTGCCCCTGCAGAGGATGCACCACGTCCACGACGACCAGGGGCACAGCCTTCCAACACAGAGGCTGCTTGCCCTCTTATCTGTGTCTGGGAGAGTCTGCCTGTCCTTTTTGGCCTTTCTGACATGGTGAGTGATATATAGATTAAATAATGGAAAAATGTGGTGACAGTCCGCGCTTCCCTCGTTTTTTCCTTTCCTTTTCTCCCCCTGAAATCTTGGTTGAGGATCTTCTTTAAGCAGTTAATTGCTTTCTTTTATGCAGTCCTCAATTCTCAAGATTATATGGGGATAGAAATGAGAAACATAGTGTGATCCATAAAAACACATCCAAGTCCCCAAAATACAATAGTTCAACTCACATTTGGAGGTGTCATAAATCAGACACTAGATGTATCTCACAACCGATATTTTTTAGGAGATATCGGGCTCCCCTTTTCCTCCTCTGTCCGATGATGTTGCTCCAAATGAAAAAATAAGGTTGCAGGATATCGATGAACAAAATTAAAATTTATTAAAATTTAAAATTTATTCCATAAAACAATAAATAGACAAACACCAATACGCGTTTCGCGATGCACTCGCTTCATCAGTTGGCATGTAAATCAATTCCTTCACAATCTCCTGCAACCTCCTTATATACCCTTTAAAATGTGTTGTGATTGAGTGGGAAACGCCCGTTCTCCCTTCCCTCAAAATTACAATTACTCATTCTGCACCTGCGTGTTACTCATTACAATTACAATTACTCATTCTGCACCTGCGTGGGGCATTCCAAATATCAGATCAACCCAAAAGATGGTGGTGATACATCTCGTAGTGCCCTCTTGCATGTTCCTTTTAAGATCTCTAGTGTTTAAACTCCTAAAGTTTCTGCTCCACCTTCTTTCTACCCACAAGGCTTATTATTATCTACCTTCATGTTCATCTCTAAATAGGTTATTCTGCAATTGGGGACTTGGATGTGTTTTTATGGATCACACTATGTTTCTCATTTCTATCCCCATATATCTTGAGAATTGAGGACTGCATAAAAGAAAGCAATTAACTGCTTAAAGAAGATCCTCGACCAAGATTTCAGGGGGAGAAAAGGAAAGGAAAAAAAGAGGGAAGCGCGAACTGTCACCACATTTTTCCATTATTGACTCTTTCTGGTGGTTGGAGGTGAACTATCAGTGTGTGAACCATCTGCTGCTGACTTTTTAAACTGCAATTTAATGCTCTATGTCCTTTGGACTTAAACAATGCTGTTTGTACACAAACTATTCTTAACTATATCCATTAGGGGGCGCCAGATACTTGTCTATTCTGTGTATATATAGATTAAAGATATACAGAAGTCTGATTCAACTCTTCTAAAAATTGGAGAAATGCAGAACTCTGATTCAACTGTGTTATCTAGATTAAAGATTTCCAGAACTCTGGTATAACTCAGTGAGACACCCTGATAGCTGGCAGCCAGTGACAAGACACAGATTACAATTCCCAGGAACCTCCTATAAATCTGTGAGACCCCCCCTGATGGGTAGCAGTGACAAGACACAGATTAAAATTCGCAGAAATCTGATAGAAGTATGTGGGACCCCCTGATAGCTGGCAGTGACAAGACACAGATTACAATTCCTAGATATCTGATAGAAGTGAGACCCCCCCCCCAATAGTTGCTGGCAGTGAGAACACACAGATTACAACAATTCCCAGATATATTGTAGAAGTGAGACCCCCACAATAGCTGCTGGCAGTGAGAACACACACTAACCGAACAATCTCCTCTCAAAAAACACGTGCTGGGGCTACGAGGGACGCCTTATATAGTGTGCTGCGGGACTTAGCTCTGTGAGCCCATGATTGGGCAAAATTTGCCCAATCAGGACTCTGAGCCATGATTGGCGTAGTCTTGCACCTGACCTGTGGTCAGGTGCAAGGCTGTAGCCAATTACAAGCTTCAGGCCAGTGGAAAAGTGCATTGTGGTCCATTGTGGGTGAACTCGAACCGAACACGCGGAAATGTTCGGAGTTCGGCGAATGGCCGATGTTCAATGTGAACTCCGAACAGATCGAACAGCTCACCCCTAATGTACATCACAGCTTCATGTTTTCAGGAAGCAATTTGAGCATCTCGGCCAGGGCCGGTCCTGACCTCACCGGTCACCTCGGAGCTGCGTTAGTTTTAGGGGAACTTTCCGGAGCAAATTTGCTATTTTTTTTTCCGCAATAATTAAAATTCGTTGGGCAGGTTTTCGCCGCAACTCATAAAAGACAGAAATACAGTAACCCTCATAGGGCGGGTGTTGGGGCAATGACCTTTTGCATGTGATTTGGGGTGAGGAGGAGGAGGAGGAGGAGCCCAGCTACAAAGATACACCTGGTTTATGTGTAACACCGCAGGCGTGTTTCTCAATATAAACAACTGGTGCACAATACGTGTATATGGAGCGCTGGATCAGGTGTGTGGGTACATTTTGAATGCTGCTTTGTAGGGAGTGTGAGTCAAACCCCAAAGCACTGTCTATAGATACAATATAAAACAAAGAAAACCCATTCCAACGCGCAAACTGGTGCCTAGCAGACAATGCTAGGTCTATATACTGTATACATATTCCAGGGCGATGTTACAGACAATACTTGCATAAACAGTTGGTACAATGTATCATATTCCTCACGTATTGCAGTATGGTGATATAGCGCCACCTAGTGTCCGTATGGGTGATTGTCCTTCAGTATGAATTCTTGTGCATATTAAAATGCTGGGAATTGTTTCAATTCAATCCGTTCATAGCATTTCCACAGACTCCAGTGTCCTCCACCTCTCTCGTACCTCCAAGAAAGAGAGTGGAATTAGGGTTGTGCCGTATATCATTGATGTATTGTGATCGGAATAGTTGGTGCTCACTTACGCAGGTTGGGTCTGGAACTGCAAGATGCTGCTTAGTGACACCACACTCCTCCTCTGGCGTTTCCTCCTCTGCTCCTGTTCTGGTTGCTCTCAGGACCGGGTGGAGATAACTGATGAAGCCGCCATTCGAGCGGTGAAACGCATTTTAAAAGGACTTTTTAAGGACTTCTGGCGACTATCTGATTATTTTAGACATTGTTTTTTAGCTGTGTATATTATGCGAATAAACCCACGTTTTGCTAATTCCACTCTCTTTCTTGGAGGTACGAGAGAGGTGGAGGACACTGGAGTCTGTGGAAATGCTATAAACTGATTGAATTTAAACAATTCCCAGCATTTTAATATGCACAAGAATTCATACTGAAGGACAATCACCCATACGGACACTAGGTGGCGCTATATCACCATACTGTAATACGTGAGGAATATGATACATTGTACCAACTGTTTATGCAAGTATTGTCTGTAACATCGCCCTGGAATATGTATACAGTATATAGACCTAGCATTGTCTGCTAGGCACCAGTTTGGAACAGGTTTTATAGTGTTTCTCAATAGAAATGAGTTCACTGCGGGATCAGACCCCATCGGGTTTACTGGATCCCAGGGCACCTGCAGAAGGATAGAGTGTACTCGCTCATGGTAGTGAAGGGGTTAAACACTTTAAGTCTGTGTGTCATTGCTTTTTACAGACGTTGCTCTCGTTTGTCGTTGCAGGTTTTGTTTAAGATGTTTCTGGGGACGGCGCACTTCGGCGAGGCGGCGCACTTCTTCTCCACGCTGGGCTTTTTCAATCTGATTTTTATCTCCTGCACGCCCATTATTCTCTACTTCACCAAGGTGGAATACTGGTCGTCCTTCTCGGCGCTGCCGTGGGGTTACCTGTGCGGAATGGCCGGCCTCTGGTTAGGTAACGCACCCAGGGCTTTGTTTTAGGGAATTTATTCCTTCTGGTTTTATACATTTGATGTCCGCTGTCTGTCCTCGTCGAGAGGATTGTGTGACAGACGGCGACACAAATGCTTACAGACCATGAAAGGAGACAGAACCCGGCAATCAGAAAGCCAGTGCAAGTCTGTGTATGGGGGAGCTGAGCAGCCGGGGGGGATCATGGGTATTATTTATACACTTTATATAAAAGGAAACAACTCGACCTTTGCCTAATTTGTACACTTTTTACAAGTGTTGCACATTTTGCTCGTCTTTTTCCTTTGTATGTTTTTTTCTTGCAGTGTTTAACATCCTGGTGAATGTCGGCGTCGTCCTGACGTATCCAATCCTCATCTCGATTGGGACGGTTCTCAGTGTCCCTGGGAATGCAGGTAAATACATGAATCTGTATATCCTTCCCAGATCTTATGTTTCCAGAAAGCGGGGATGAATTTATTCCATGGCAGAGGCGTCCATATATCCTTTGATACAGAGCTTTCCCAAAATTTCCCGAGTACCCTCTAACAGGTCAGAGTTGGGGGGCATGACTGGAAAGGTCAGAGTGGGGGGGCATGACTGGAAAGGTCAGAGTGGGGGGGCATGACTGGAAAGGTCAGAGTGGGGGGGCATGACTGGAAAGGTCAGAGTGGGGGGCATGACTGGAAAGGTCAGAGTGGGGGGGCATGACTGGAAAGGACAGAGTGGGGGGCATCACTGTATACGTCAGAGTGGGGAGGGCATCACTGGAAAGGCCAGAGGGGAGAGGGCAGGACTGGAAAGGTCAGTGATGCTAAACATGATGTAAAATATACAAAAACAAATTGTACATTTCTGTGGTTTTAAAGCAGCAGCAATGTCTGCTTTTCCATTGTAAAGGAGCAATGCGGCTGCAATAACTCACATTCGCCTTTCTCACTGCAGGGCATTGCTGTGTGGGGTGTGTCAGACGTCACCCAAGCAGCAGGAAGACAGACCCAGTGCAGCAATGTTCTGGAGAGAGTGAGAGTGAGTGTGATGAGCGCAGCCTGTGATCCAGTGCCTGCTCTGTGAACAGACACCAGCTCAAAATTGGTAGAGTGACCCTCCCACCCAAAAATTGGGTCTGGATCCAACCCTGGCAGCGATGCTCCGGTTTAACAGAGCCTGAGTGATGCGACAGGACAACGAGCCAAAGCCTAAATTAAATCCACTGTAGAAGGGAAAACCTACAGGGTTATTCAGAGAGAAGTGAAAACCAGGAGAACTGGCAGGAGAAGAGAACAATCCAGACCAAATAGCCGATTTGGAAAGTGAGATAAATGGGAGAATTTGTCTGGTTTGGCTATTTTGACCTAGAATTTTCACTTGTTCAGTCATTCTCCTGGTTTTCACCTCTCTCTGAATAACCCTGCTAGTCCTCATATTCACCTGAGATGCTGGCTGTGACCTGAAGAGGGCGCTGTGCAATCAGGGCAACTGAGGAACATACATGGACTGGAATCCACAATCCAACAGACGTGCAAGACATACAAGCAGCTGCAGGGAATGTTTGGAGGGTGGGAATGTCTGCATGAGGTGACACGTACAGTCGACTGACAGGGTTTAGGGTCACGTAACGGTATCAAACGCCCAAAGAACCACAGTGTGACTTTACTGGGGTGAAAGCGGCGTCGAGCAATGCGGACCTTCCAGCGCGGATATTATTATTATTTATTTATAAAGCGCCAGCATATTCCGCAGCGCTGTACAATAAGCACAGTATAGACAGGGTTACAATACATTGAACAACATTTGACAAACAGTACAGGAGGAGATGAGGGCCCTATTCCCGTAGGAACTCACAATCTAGGAGGGTTGGGGTTGGAAACAGGAGGAGAGGACTGTAAGGTGAGAGTGATTGATGGTTGCGTCAGTGAGTTGGGGGGTCGGCTTCCCTAAATAGGAACGTTTTAAGGGAGCGTTTGAAGGAAGAGAAGTTAGGGGAAAGTCTGACAGTACGAGGGAGAGCGTTCCAGAGAGTGGGGGCTGCGCGTGAGAAATCCTGCAGTCTATCATGGGAAGAGGTGATGCGGGGAGAAGCTAGGCGCAGGTCACTGTTTGACCTTAGGGAGCGGGCTGGGGTGTATTTGGTGATTAGTGAGGACAGGTAGTGGGGCGCTGAGTTAGTGAGGGTTTTGTAGGTAAGGATAAGGATTTTGAACTTAATTCTGCAGTGGATGGGGAGCCAGTGAAGGGACTCGCAGAGGGGAGCGGCAGAGACAGAGCGGCGGGTGAGGTGAATTAGCCTGGCGGAGGCGTTCAGGATGGATTGTAGGGGGGAGAGGCGGGACAGAGGGAGGCCAGATAAGAGATTATTGCAATAGTGGAGTCGGGAGATTACCAGGGCGTGTATGAGTTGTTTTGTGGTGACAGCGGTAAGAAATGGCCGAATTCTGGAAATATTACGCAGTTGGTATCGGCAGGAGGAGGAAAGAGACTTGATTGTGGGGGATGAAGGAAAGAGCAGAGTCAAGTGTAACTCCAAGACAGCGAACTTGGTTTGATGGGGAGATGGTGATACCCTCCACCGTGATAGAGCAGTCAGGAGGTGGGGTTGTAGCGTCGGTGAATGTTCTGTTTTTGGAGGAGGCAGTCGGGGGTCTCACATTCACATGGAGGGAAATATTAGAGCATTGGGTCACGATCCTGGGAGATGAGCAAGTACTGACCCAGCTGGATTCCCAGGGAGCAACGTTTATCTCTTCTCTGGTCTCTTGCAGCCATTGACCTCCTGAAGCACGAGGTTATCTTCAGCATGGTGAGACTAGGGGCCACCACCATCATCTGCATTGGCTTCCTCCTGATGCTTCTCCCGGAGGAGTGGGACGAGGTCACCCTCAGATTCATCAACAGTTTAAAGGAGAAGAAGGTGGAGGAGCACACAGAGGAAATCGCGGAATCTGCTGTGCACCCCCGGAGCCGGAGCCGACCGAACGGCACGGTGTCCATTCCTCTGACCTAGACGACCCCCCCCCCCGAATGCACGTGAATGTATATTCTGTGAATATAATGTAATTATTTCACTGATGTCATGTGACAGTATTAATCTGCAGCCCCTCCCTCGTCACAACATGTTTACATTTCTACGTCTGAGTGTAAATAAACACAATAAAGTTTTTATACGCAGAGCGGCTCGGATTTATTAATAAGCGCGTCATGTGACCTCCCGGCCGCGATAATTGGAAATCCTCAATCCACAAATACCTGCTTGAACGAGCCACGAGAAAAGCAGCGGCGCAGCCTGCGTCACATGTCCACTCTGCGACGTGTCAGCAGCCAATAATTCTCGCCACTCAGGACATACTTGAAAACAAGAGAAATCTCAATGTATCCTTCCTGGAAAAATCCTTTCTCAAAAAATAAAATCAAACAAACTCCCTGTATACAGAGGATGGTGAAGCGCCGCGCAAACCGTACATCCACCACCAAGGCACCCCAGGTGGCCAATACCAGAAATAAGAGGATTCCCCAAAAACACACAGAATATGGAATTCTATGACCTGGTATGGTGTTTGGGGGTCCTTGGGTCTCACGAGTACATGTAAAATATAACTGATGACAGGTAATAGCGCAGTGTCACAGGTAATAGCGCAGTGACAGGTAATAGCGCAGTGTCACAGGTAATAGCGCAGTGTCACAGGTAATAGTGCAGTGTCACAGGTAATAGCGCAGTGTCACAGGTAATAGCGCAGTGTCACAGGTAATAGCGCAGTGACAGGTAATAGCGCAGTGTCACAGGTAATAGCGCAGTGACAGGTAATAGCGCAGTGTCACAGGTAATAGCGCAGTGTCACAGGTAATAGCGCAGTGTCACAGGTAATAGCGCAGTGACAGGTAATAGCGCAGTGTCACAGGTAATAGCGCACTGTCACAGGTAATAGCGCAGTGTCACAGGTAATAGCGCAGTGTCACAGGTAATAGCGCACTGTCACAGGTAATAGCGCACTGTCACAGGTAATAGCGCAGTGTCACAGGTAATAGCGCAGTGACAGGTAATAGCGCAGTGTCACAGGTAGACATACCTCTCTCTCTGTATATATATTTATATCTATGGCTATCTATAGATACCAGGCCATTTTGCGCAGCTGTCCTAGTAAATCAATGCCTGCGCTTCCAGCCTGCTGGAGGAAACAATTAACAGGTCAGTGACCATTTTCTCTGTGACGTCAGCGAAGGTGTGAATTAAAGAAATCACCCTTTTGGTTCTACCCAGCAGGCAGGAGGGGCAATTGCTCATGGCAGGGAGAAGACACAGCCGGAGCGGCACCCCAACCGCATATCAAAGAAGCAATCACATCCTTTGATCACTGGAGGTGATCTCTGGGAGATGATTGATAGACCAGGGAATTAAAATTAATAAAAGAAACGCGTGCCCAGGAGAGAGGAATTCTGGGAATTGTAGGCAAAGGCTCTACCAGCTAGGAGTCTGTACTTAGAAAAAAAGGCAGCCCTATATATTCTGAATCAAGCATGTGCTTGGGGCTATTTTCTTGGAGGTCAATCGAGAATTGAGGAAATATTGCCAGCTCCTAATAGAACCTCCCTATGGCTGATCGTCTAGCGTATATTGTAAGTAACTAGGTCCGCTGTTATCTCCCTTTTATTTGTTTGCTGTTTCTGTTTGTGTGTAATTAATTGATTTATCATATCCATCTTTTTGTAACAAATGCACTGTGATAATGTTTTCTATATCATAATAAATATTCCTTATTAAGTTCTGCTTTCTGCCTGATATTCGATCCATGCTAACTGAAGAGACTGGAGTATTGCTTGTTGTTTTAAGCTCGAGTAGCTACGAAATTGAGTTGCGGTCGCTGGGGACGGCGGGGATTGTTGTCCACGCAGTCATTATCTGGGTCTAAGATAGACAGATAGTGGGTTGCTTAGCACTGCGTCCTTAGCCGCAACACGCATAGTGTTCAGGGGAACTGGTGGCAGCGTAACTAATAGAGTAAGAAAGTGGGCCCAGGGATTGTGGGAAACGTAGTCACTACCCAATTCAAGAGAAGAGTGGCACTGCGTTGCAAACCTGGGACCATTGTATTGCGCTTTACGTACCTGTTGAGAGAAAGTGTGCGGGACGGATACGTAAGCGAGCGCGCAGGGATTGTTGTCTACGCAGTCATTATCTGGGTCTAGGATAGACAAATAGTGAGCGGCTTAACCCGGCGTCTTTTGCAGCAGCGCGCGTAGTGGTCGTGACACGCAGTACAATAGAATTGGTGTAAATCAGGTTCAGATGATGATGTCTCACTCAGTAAAGAGCCCAAACACTGGCCAGTTACTTGTGAGTGAGACCTCATCATCTGAACTGGATTTACACCAATTCTATTGTACTGCGCTATTACCTGTCATCATTTATATTTTACATGTACTCATGAGACCCAAGGACCCCCAAACACCATACCAGGTCATATAATTCCAAACTCCCTGCATAGCAGTACCTTATATCCCCCCTGCAAAAGTACATCACCCCCTCCCTGCATAGCCGTCCCTTATATCCCCCGCAAAGGCCAATCACCCCCTCCCTGCATAGCAGTCCCTTATATCCCCCCTGCAAAGGCCCATCACCCCCTCCCAGCATAGCAGTCCCTTATATCCCCCCCTGCAAAGGCCCATCACTATCTCCCTGCATAGCAGTCCCTTATATCCCCCCTGCAAAGGCCCATCACCCCCTCCCTGCATAGCAGTCTCTTATATCCCCCCATATCCCATCACCCCCTCCCGGTGGTTTCATGTCAGTATTGGAGGTGGCCCCCCATGTACCCCCTGGCTTTTTTACTTCTGGTTTTCTGGCTCCTCTCGTGACATCGTTTTGCTTTTTGTGTCCACGTTGCATGTTCCGGCGCATTCTGCATCTGCAGGTTTTATTCGTGCCCTGGGCAGCTTCATGGATATAGACGGGACACGAGAGAGAGAGAGAGGGGCGCGCAGACACAAAATGTGTCACCTTCAATCCACAACAAAAGCGCACAAAACCATCAACTGCCATGATGGAAGCGACGCAACCTCCAGTGATGTCATAGCGCGTGTCAGCAACTTCCAACCTGGTCCTCGGACACAAATCTGCTCGTTATATCCTCGTGATTGAACTTTCACATATTGTTACAGATGAGTGTTTATATTTACTGTAACGCTGGCACGAGCGGGGGAGGGGAGAACCATGAATTAGCAGTGTAATGTTCTATGTTCTAGAGCGCCAGCACATTCCCCAGCGCTGTATTATTATACGTTATATAGCGCCAGCACATTCCCCAGCGCTGTATTATTATACATTATATAGCGCCAGCACATTCCCCAGCGCTGTATTATTATACGTTATATAGCACCAGCACATTCCCCAGCGCTGTATTATTATACGTTATATAGCACCAGCACATTCCCCAGCGCTGTATTATTATACGTTATATAGCGCCAGCACGTTCCCCAGCGCTGTATTATTATACATTATATAGCGCCAGCACATTCCCCAGCGCTGTATTATTATACGTTATATAGCACAAGCACATTCCCCAGCGCTGTATTATTATACGTTATATAGCGCCAGCACATTCCCCAGCGCTGTATTATTATACATTATATAGCGCCAGCACATTCCCCAGCGCTGTATTATTATACGTTATATAGCGCCAGCACATTCCCCAGCGCTGTATTATTATACGTTATATAGCACCAGCACATTCCCCAGCGCTGTATTATTATACGTTATATAGCGCCAGCACATTCCCCAGCGCTGTATTATTATACATTATATAGCGCCAGCACATTCCCCAGCGCTGTATTATTATACGTTATATAGCACCAGCACATTCCCCAGCGCTGTATTATTATACGTTATATAGCGCCAGCACATTCCCAGCGCTGTATTATTATACATTATATAGCGCCAGCACATTCCCCAGCGCTGTATTATTATACGTTATATAGCACCAGCACATTCCCCAGCGCTGTATTATTATACGTTATATAGCGCCAGCACATTCCCCAGCGCTGTATTATTATACGTTATATAGCGCCAGCACATTCCCCAGCGCTGTATTATTATACATTCTATAGCGCCAGCACATTCCCCAGCGCTGTATTATTATACGTTATATAGCACCAGCACATTCCCCAGCGCTGTATTATTATACTTATATAGCGCCAGCACATTCCCAGCGCTGTATTATTATACGTTATATAGCACCAGCACATTCCCCAGCGCTGTATTATTATACGTTATATAGCGCCAGCAAATTCCCCAGCGCTGTATTATTATACGTTATATAGCGCCACATTCCCCAGCACTGTATTATTATACGTTATATAGCGCCAGCACATTCCCCAGCGCTGTATTATTATACATTATATAGCGCCAGCACATTCCCCAGCGCTGTATTATTATACGTTATACAGCGCCAGCACATTCCCCAGCGCTGTATTATACGTTATATAGCGCCAGCACATTCCCCAGCACTGTATTATACGTTCTATAGCACCAGCACATTCCCCAGCACTGTATTATTATACGATGTATAGCGCCAGCACATTCCCCAGCGCTGTATTATTATAGGTTATAGCGCCAGCACATTCCACAGCGCTGTATTATTATACGTTATATAGCGCCACATTCCCCAGCGCTGTATTATACATTATATAGCGCCAGCACATTCCCCAGCGCTGTATTATTATACGTTCTATAGCGCCAGCACATTCCCCAGCGCTGTATTATTATACGTTATATAGCGCCAGCACATTCCCAGCGCTGTATTATTATACGTTATAGCGCCAGCACATTCCCCAGCGCTGTATTATTATACGTTATATAGCGCCAGCACATTCCCCAGCGCTGTATTATTATACGTTATATAGCACCAGCACATTCCCCAGCGCTGTATTATTATACGTTATATAGCGCCAGCACATTCCCCAGCGCTGTATTATTATACGTTATATAGCGCCAGGACATTCCCCAGCGCTGTATTATTATACGTTATATAGCGCCAGCAAATTCCCCAGCGCTGTATTATTATACGTTATATAGCGCCACATTCCCCAGCGCTGTATTATTATACGTTATATAGCGCCAGCACATTCCCCAGCACTGTATTATACGTTCTATAGCACCAGCACATTCCCCAGCACTGTATTATTATACGATGTATAGCGCCAGCACATTCCCCAGCGCTGTATTATTATAGGTTATAGCGCCAGCACATTCCACAGCGCTGTATTATTATACGTTATATAGCGCCAGCAAATTCCCCAGCGCTGTATTATTATACGTTATATAGCGCCACATTCCCCAGCACTGTATTATTATACGTTATATAGCGCCAGCACATTCCCCAGCGCTGTATTATTATACATTATACAGCGCCAGCACATTCCCAGCGCTGTATTATTTACGTTATACAGCGCCAGCACATTCCCAGCACTGTATTATACGTTCTATAGCACCAGCATTCCCCAGCACTGTATTATTATACGATGTATAGCGCCAGCACATTCCCCAGCGCTGTATTATTATAGGTTATAGCGCAGCACATTCCACAGCGCTGTATTATTATACGTTATATAGCGCCACATTCCCCAGCGCTGTATTATACATTATATAGCGCCAGCACATTCCCAGCGCTGTATTATTTACATTATATAGTGGCAAATTCCCCAGCGCGTATATTATTATATACGTTATACAGTGCCAGCACATTCCGCACTGTTATTATAACGTTCTATAGCACCAGCACATTCCCCAGCACTGTATTATTATACGATGTATAGCGCCAGCACATTCCCCAGCGCTGTATTATACTTTATAAAGCGCCAGCACATTCCCCAGCGCTGTATTATTATAGGTTATAGCGCCAGCACATTCCACAGCGCTGTATTATTATACGTTATATAGCGCCAGCAAATTCCCCAGCGCTGTATTATTATACGTTATATAGCGCCAGCACATTCCCCAGCACTGTATTATTATACGATGTATAGCGCCAGCACATTCCCCAGCGCTGTATTATACGTTCTATAGCACCAGCACATTCCCCAGCACTGTATTATTATACGATGTATAGCGCCAGCACATTCCCCAGCGCTGTATTATTATAGGTTATAGCGCCAGCACATTCCCCAGCGCTGTATTATTATACATTATATAGCGCCAGCACATTCCCCAGCGCTGTATTATTATTATACGTTATACAGCGCCAGCACATTCCCCAGCACTGTATTATTATACGATGTATAGCGCCAGCACATTCCCCAGCGCTGTATTATTATAGGTTATAGCGCCAGCAAATTCCCCAGCGCTGTATTATACTTTATAAAGCGCCAGCACATTCCACAGCGCTGTATTATTATACGTTATATAGCGCCACATTCCCCAGCGCTGTATTATACATTATATAGCGCCAGCACATTCCCCAGCGCTGTATTATTATACGTTCTATAGCACCAGCACATTCCCCAGCACTGTATTATTATACGATGTATAGCGCCAGCACATTCCCCAGCGCTGTATTATTATAGGTTATAGCGCCAGCACATTCCACAGCGCTGTATTATACATTATATAGCGCCAGCACATTCCCCAGCGCTGTATTATTATACGTTATATAGCGCCAGCAAGTTCCCCAGCGCTGTATTATTATACGTTATATAGCGCCACATTCCCCAGCGCTGTATTATTATACGTTATATAGCGCCAGCACATTCCCCAGTGCCGTATTATTATACATTATATAGCGCCAGCACATTCCCCAGCGCTGTATTATTATACGTTATATAGCACCAGCACATTCCCCAGCACTGTATTATTATACGATGAATAGCGCCAGCACATTCCCCAGCGCTGTATTATTATAGGTTATAGCGCCAGCACATTCCACAGCGCTGTATTATTATACGTTATATAGCGCCACATTCCCCAGCGCTGTATTATACATTATATAGCGCCAGCACATTCCCCAGCGCTGTATTATTATACATTATATAGCGCCAGCACATTCCCCAGCGCTGTATTATTATACGTTATACAGCGCCAGCACATTCCCCAGCACTGTATTATTATACGATGTATAGCGCCAGCACATTCCCCAGCGCTGTATTATTATACGTTATATAGCGCCACATTCCCCAGCGCTGTATTATACATTATATAGCGCCAGCACATTCCCCAGCACTGTATTATTTCTATACGTTATATAGCGCCAGCAAATTCCCCAGCGCTGTATTATTATACGTTATATAGCGCCAGCACATTCCCCAGCGCTGTATTATTATACATTATATAGCGCCAGCACATTCCCCAGCGCTGTATTATTATTATACGTTATACAGCGCCAGCACATTCCCCAGCGCTGTATTATTATACGTTATATAGCGCCAGCACATTCCCCAGCACTGTATTATACGTTCTATAGCACCAGCACATTCCCCAGCACTGTATTATTATACAATGTATAGCGCCAGCACATTCCCTAGCGCTGTATTATTATAGGTTATAGCGCCAGCACATTCCACAGCGCTGTATTATTATACGTTATATAGTGCCACATTCCCCAGCGCTGTATTATACATTATATAGCGCCAGCACATTCCCCAGCGCTGTATTATTATACATTATATAGCGCCAGCACATTCCCCAGCGCTGTATTATTATACGTTATATAGCGCCAGCACATTCCCCAGCGCTGTATTATTATACGTTATATAGCGCCAGCACATTCCCCAGCGCTGTATTATTATACGTTATAGCGCCAGCACATTCCCCAGCACTGTATTATTTCTATACGTTATATAGCGCCAGCAAATTCCCCAGCGCTGTATTATTATACGTTATATAGCGCCAGCTTATTCCCCAGCGCTGTATTATTATACATTATATAGCGCCAGCACATTCCCCAGCGCTGTATTATTATTATACGTTATATAGCGCCAGCACATTCCCCAGCACTGTATTATACGTTCTATAGCACCAGCACATTCCCCAGCACTGTATTATTATACGATGTATAGCGCCAGCACATTCCCCAGCGCTGTATTATTATAGGTTATAGCGCCAGCACATTCCACAGCGCTGTATTATTATACGTTATACATTATATAGCGCCAGCACATTCCCCAGCGCTGTATTATTATACATTATATAGCGCCAGCACATTCCCCAGCGCTGTATTATTATTATACGTTATACAGCGCCAGCACATTCCCCAGCACTGTATTATTATACGTTCTATAGCACCAGCACATTCCCCAGCACTGTATTATTATACGATGTATAGCGCCAGCAAATTCCCCAGCGCTGTATTATACTTTATAAAGCGCCAGCACATTCCCCAGTGCTGTATTATTATAGGTTATAGCGCCAGCACATTCCACAGCGCTGTATTATTATACATTATATAGCGCCAGCACATTCCCCAGCGCTGTATTATTATACGTTATATAGCGCCAGCACATTCCCCAGCGCTGTATTATTATACGTTATATAGCGCCAGCACATTCCCCAGCGCTGTATTATTATAGGTTATAGCACCAGCAAATTCCCCAGCGCTGTATTATACTTTATAAAGTGCCAGCACATTCCACAGCGCTGTATTATTATACGTTATATAGCGCCACATTCCCCAGCGCTGTATTATACATTATATAGCGCCAGCACATTCCCCAGCGCTGTATTATTATACGTTATATAGCGCCAGCACATTCCCCAACGCTGTATTATTATACATTATATAGCGCCAGCACATTCCCCAGCGCTGTATTATTATACGTTATATAGCGCCAGCACATTCCCCAGCGCTGTATTATTATACGTTATATAGCACCAGCACATTCCCCAGCGCTGTATTATTATACATTATATAGCGCCAGCACATTCCGCAGCGCTGTATTATTATACGTTATAGCGCCAGCACATTCCCCAGCGCTGTATTATTATACGTTATATAGCGCCAGCACAATCCCCAGCGCTGTATTATTATACGTTATATAGCACCAGCACATTCCCCAGCGCTGTATTATTATACGTTATATAGTACCAGCACATTCCCCAGCGCTGTATTATTATACATTATATAGCGCCAACACATTCCCCAGCGCTGTATTATACGTTATATAGCGCCAGCACATTCCCCAGCGCTGTATTATTATACATTATATAGCGCCAACACATTCCCCAGCGCTGTATTATACGTTATATAGCGCCAGCACATTCCCCAGCGCTGTATTATTATACGTTATATAGCGCCAGCACATTCCCCAGCGCTGTATTATTATACGTTATATAGCACCAGCACATTCCCTAGCGCTGTATTATTATACGTTATATAGCACCAGCACATTCCCTAGCGCTGTATTATTATACGTTATATAGCGCCAGCACATTCCCCAGCGCTGTATTATTATACGTTATATAGCGCCAGCACATTCCCCAGCGCTGTATTATTATACGTTATATAGCGCCAGCACATTCCACAGCGTTGTATTATTTCTATACTTTATATAGAGTGTCCGGTGTGCCTGAATGTTTGATATAAACACCACATGTCTGGAACCTGCTCAGCGCTGTTACATACAGGGTTATTCATAGAGACTAGAGAGCCGACTTGTCACGAACAGTGACATTTCGGGGCCATTCGACTATTCAGAGCGCAGGCAGTTCACCAAATTTTGGCGAACTGCCTGTGCATGGTGTCTGTTGAGCGGCAGTGAAATGCGGTGCCTGTTCGGCGGCAGTGAAATCCCCCATAGAGAAGCAATGGTTAATCTATTCACATTGAACAGCAGAGAAATGTCTGTGATGTTCAGTGGTTTCATTTAGGACTTTGCTCAAGTGACTTGACTTGAGTGTGAGCGGGAGCCGGTATGGACAAAAGACCGGATCGGAGTGTGGGAGGGAGTTTTGTCAGGCTCGCGCCAGGATGGACCCATGGCAGGGCCTTATGCTTTGGTTTATTTCCCAATCTCTGGGGGTGAGCAGGTAAGCAGACACTGGAGACTTGGATTGCAGGTAATAAAAGGTATATTGAAGGCACAGCAGAATGACACAGTCTTTGCATATAGGAATATCAATATACACAGGCAATGTATACAATAAGGCTAGGGTCAGACGAACGCATTTTCACGTTGTCTGTGAAAAAGTGCGTTCGAACGAATGGACGCATTTTTTCACGGAATACGCGATACCGGTCATACGATGCGCATTTGCGTGCGTGATTTTGTACGGATCATCAATAAAACACTTTGTGCGTCTGGACGTTATGTTGGCCGGACATTAGCAGCGTCTGACATCTCCTAATCACACACACACGCCTCTAGCGGACGCAGCGCACTCTGTACGTCAGTACTAGTGGTTTTACGTTCTCGACAAAATGCGTTCATTTTCCACTTGCGTTGCGCAGCCGGACTTTTGTGCGACCGTACTTCGTATATTGGCCGTCATTGCCCGGCATTTGCTGCTACTACGGCCGTGATTAAGTGCGCCAGAACGTGCGTTCGCACTGCCTCAGTCTGACCCTAGCCTTAGCAGAGGATGGTGGGCTATGCAGTCAGAAGCTGGAGACTCCACTTGCGTAACAATACCTTGAATGAAGGTCTTAAGCATCAGACACAGGATGGATGGCTGGCGGCCAGGAAAGTCTCTAGGACCCAAAGGATAGTGGGCCACGTAGTCACGGGCTGTAGACTCCACAGGAATATCACCAAGGTCCAGACAAACGTGACTCTCAGGATAGGTAGCTAACTGGAACACAAGAATCCAGGCAGATCTCCAGTCCTATTGGATAGTGGGCTACGCAGTATAAAGTCCAGTCACAGGAACCACGGATACTAGAACCACAGGAATATCACAGAACAAGGGATAAAGGGTACTGTAGACAAACGATGGAGAGGCAGCTCACAGAACCTCACAATAACAGGAGGGGGAAACAGAATGAGAGAGCATAGGAGAGAAGGGTGTGTCCAGGTTATATGCACAACCACTCAGGAATGGGCACAGGAATTAACCCTTGAGTGGAATTCAGGTCTGGAGCAAACCACAAGCTGCGTGGCTATAGGCAGGCTACTGGGGCTGGCATGACAAGTTTGGGGAAAGGGACCAGACCAACGGGAGGGAATGGCAGTTCCCGAGCAAAGCGGGTGGGGTGGTGGCACAGGACTCCAGCTTCAAGGACAAAACACAGGCATACAGCTCCTTCACCCAGTGACAGTATCCTATTGTTTGTGTTTAATGTTCTGCTACTGTTGTAAACAGAATAAAAACAAACTGGTTGTGTCCGACATAAACCTAGAACTAAATCCTAGCGAGTAAAGCAGCGACGCCTCTTCTCCAATCAGCTCCGAAGCTGAGCGTTATTTACATTTAACTTAGACTGACTCTAAACAGTGTGGTGCTCCACACAGGACCATTAATCACCACCCATTAACCCATAATAGAAATAGGTGACAACTAATTTAATCATCGATTTGTTGCCAATTAATCGATTAGGTGTTGCAGCCCTAGTTTCGTTCGGCAGGTTTAATCAGGCGAATCCCATAGGTTTCAATGTTAAAAATATTCCCGTTTTAATCCAATATCTAATAAACCGTTTATCACTTTAATCTGCAGCAAAAAGTCTCTTCATCTTTTAGAATTTTTTGGGGGATTTTTTTCGGCAAAAATATTTTTCTTTTTAAAATGGCGTTTTTTTTTCTGTTACCTTTTTATTATTCATAGGATCTTATATATTATTTTCATGTTGTACTTTGTTTGAAAATGCCTTTTAAAAGCTGTTGTTTTTTGTTTTGTTTTTTTATGCGGTCAGTGGCTTGGCAGCTTTTTCCGGCAGCAGGTCGGTGCTCTGTTCGGCTGGTCGACATCTTTTTTTGGATTAAGGCTAAGGTCAGACGAAAGCAGTTTTTAACGTGCGTTTAGCCGCACGAAATCACGGCCGTGCTAGCAGCAAATGACGTCCAATGCCGGGGAACATACGACGAACGGCCGCACGAAAGTTCGTCCGTGCATCGCAAGTGGCAAACGAACGCATTTTTTCTAGAACGTCAAACCGCTAGTACTGACGTACAGAGTGCGCTGCGTCCGCTAGCGGCGTGTGTGTGATTAGGAGACGTCAGACGCTGCTAATGTCCGGCCAACATAACGTCCAGACACAAAAGGGTTTTAGATGATGATCCGTACAAAATCACGGACGAAAATGCGCATCGTATGACCGCTATCACGTATTCCGTGAAAAAATACGTCCATTCGTTCGAACGCACTTTTTCACGGACAACGTGAAAAATGCGTTCGTCTGACCCTAGCCTTATTCAGCATTTTTGTGGCAGATCGTCGATGCATTCGGCAGGTTTGTAGCGGATTGCTGGATGCATTTGGCAGGTTTGCGGCATATTGTCAGATGCATTCGGCGGGTTTGCAGCGGATTGCGGATGCATTCGGCAGGTATGCGGCGTATTGTCGGACGCATTCAGCAGGTTTGCAGCGGATTGCGGGATGCATTTGGCGGGTTCGCAGCAGATTGTTGGATGCATTCAGCGGGTTTGCAGTGCATTGCGGGATGCATTTGTCATGTTTGCAGCAGATTGTTGGATGCATTCGGCAAGTTTGCAGCAGATTGTTGGATGCATTCGGCAGGTTTGCAGCAGATTGTTGGATGCATTCAGCGGGTTTGCAGTGCATTGCGGGATGCATTTGTCATGTTTGCAGCAGATTGTTGGATGCATTCGGCAGGTTTGCAGCAGATTGTTGGATGCATTCGGCAGGTTTGCAGCAGATTGTTGGATGCATTCAGCAGGTTTGCAGTGGATTGTCAGATGCATTCGGCAGGTTTGCAGCAGATGGTTGGATGCATTCAGCAGGTTTGCAGTGGATTGTCAGATGCATTCGGCAGGTTTGCAGCAGATGGTTGGATGCATTCAGCAGGTTTGCAGTGGATTGTCAGATGCATTCGGCAGGTTTGCAGCAGATTGTTGGATGCATTCTGTGGGTTTCCGGCGGATTTTCGATTCATTCGGCGGGTTTTTTTTGCATTTCGGGGACCCTGCAGGTGAATGCTGAATTCACCGCAGTGACGGCGAATCGAAATCGTTGAAGTGCGGGGAACGGGAGAGCATTGAAATGCCAGTGACCATTCAATGCTCTCTTAATAACCCTGAGAGAACAGGGGGCCTTGGCGATGGCCCTCACGGTGTTTTGGAACTACATCTCCCTTGTTGCTCTACCACGTATTAGGTTGACTGAGCATCAAGGGATATGTAGTTCCAAAACCTCTTAAGGGCCGAGGTTGCCGCCTCCCAGAACAGACAGAGGTTTCTATGAGAGATAAATAGATTCAGTATAATGTTACAATGTTTATAAACATAACACAGGCCGGTGTTACAATGTTTATCCTTCACATCTCAGTGACCTCACGCAGTCAGACACATAATTCCGCGTTATGTCATCATTCTGGGTGTCGGTGAAGCGCTCCTGTCAGGATAAGGGGGGGACAGAGCATAAAATTCTATCAGCTCACTCTGTAATCTCTCCTCGCACTTTTCTTGCTCCATCTGCCCACGAAGCCCCCCCCATTACTTCTCACACTCAGCTATTTACCCTCACCTCTTAGGCCCCGTTCACACTGTGCGATTTGAAAGTCGCGCGACTTTCCGCGCTATTTTTATATTCGCGACATGGTGCGATAATGTCGCGTGACATCGCTGTTTTATGCGATTTTTGCAAAGCACCTCCAATACAAATCGCAGAAAAAGGGTCATGTACCAGCGACATGCTTCTGCGACGAGCGACATCGCGCGGCAAGATGTGAACAGCTCCACTGAAATGCATTGGAGAAGCTACATAGTGCGACGTCGCGGCAAAATCCACGCGATAAATCGCACAGTGTGAATAGGGCTTTAGATTGGAAGCTCTTCAGCACGGTCCTCCCTCCCATTGTTGTCTTTATCTAGTGTATGTATATTTGGTTGTTTTGTCCCACCCATTGTACAGCGCTGCAGAACTTGTTGGTGCTTTCTAAATACTTGTATTGGGAGCGGTTGATTCAGCTCCTGGTTGGAAGGAGAACACGTTGGCCGTTGTGCCTCAGGTTAATGTTTCTGTTTCGCTCACCGGCCTGCGTTGGTGCCGTGGGTCAATGTTTAACTCGCTGGCCACTCGGCGTCCGATGCGGGGTCTCCCCTGGAATCCATCCGGTGGGAGGAGGAAGGCTCCATGGAGCGCGCTGGGATCTGCGTCTCAAACGTAGAGTCTGTGATTCCGAAAGGTGAAATAAATAATGCGTTCACGTTTGCGCTGGAGACATGGGGCTGAGTGCGACGAAATTCAATCACAAAGTTACTAAGGTGCGGCCTCTGCCCAGCCGAGACGTGTCCGTCAGCTCCGACGACCTGGCCAGGCCTTGGCAAGTCGAGAAGATGCCGGCGTGGGAAGAGCAGCTGCCTCCACTGAGAGAAAGCCTCTACGCACAACGCGCCGCAGGTAACGGGGGGGGGGGGGGTCTACAGGTGTGTGTGTGTGATGTAGGACCTGGGGGGATAGAGCGGACAAGCCCCTGAATTCTCTTCAAAAACATAAGCACAGGGTGGGTCTGGGCTGGAGGATTGGACTCATGGACGAAGTTTATGCTTTAACTATTGTCAATAAATGCTCCTCATTTTTAAGTCTCGTAGTGTAAGAGCAGTAACCAATCAGCCAAGCTCTCGATCAGATGGTGAGATCTCCTGTGTCACGGTGGGCACCAACTTGGGCCATCATAGAAACACGGAGGAGTTTAGCCCTTGAGGCAGGTAGCTGCTGGTTTAAATAACACAGACAAACAATACAGATTCTGGGGCAAGAAAGGACCAGACTAAAACACAAGGGACAGGAGGGCAAAGAAGAAAACTAAAGGGATCCCTGTGCTGGGGGAGATTTAGATCTAAGGAAACCTCACAAAGAATTACCAGACGAGGAGGAAGGGCGAGGGTTAACAAGGCAGAACAGGAATCCTAACCTGGAGAGGTCCTTCTGATGATCCCTAATCAATACTATTCTGCTTCCCTAAGCAAAGCTGTGAGGCGTAGGTGCTTTAGACTAGTTACGTCTGTATTTGACCAGTACTCACACAATGAAGTTCAGCAGATAGTTTTGCTGAGTTGAAGCTGACACGTAGAAAGATGAATCCAGTTGAAGAGTTTAATGATCAGACTGACAATCTTGAATAGTGTACAGCGATGCAGGTAAAAAGATGTAGCGCTCACTCCCGGAGGAGCCGCTGAAAATTGAACCACGGGTCAGTCTCCCCGCACTAGGGAATAAATATACTCCAACACCGTTGTGAGTTTTTATAATTTAAATAGTTTACTAAATAATAAGCAGATGTTGAGACACGGTATTCACAGGTATATTACAGTACTTTCGTATCGCGGTAAAAACGCGTTGCGGAAAAGAACCGAAACACGAGGCGTCGTATTTCGGAAAATAAAATATTGGTAACCGAACAGAAAAGAAATGCAGTTACACGAATATTCGAAAAAGGGACACGTAGCGGAACCCAAGAATACAATCTCTTCGCATTACGATAAACGCGCAGCGGAAAAGAGAAAAATATATTCGGAACGTATCTTTAACCCCTGTTCCCCTTCGTAACAAAAGTGAGTCCTGCACAGGTTAAGTCCCGGAATGTAAAAGGTGTGTATGTGTGTGTATGGTACCCGGGTACTGTTCAACTGGCCAGTGAATTTACTTAAGGAATGTCTTCGACTAGTCAAGTTGGGGCCCTGTGGACTTTAAAGAGAAAACAGCAGCGTGTCCTTTAATCACAAAACAGCCTTGGAGGCCTCTCACCCATCCAACGATTGCTTTAGGCTCTGCTGACCCAGGACGTCTCTCCGCTCGATTTTGACTGGGGATACTTGCGGCCGGATCCGTTGTCTGACTTTATGCAGCTTGTCCAGCTCACCGCCTGCTCTCCGTACCCGATCAACTCGCGGTGACTCCTCACTCGAGGTCTTCGGTTCCTCCGGTCTGCAGCAATTCCTGGATTCTGGCAAGTCTCCTTCTCCTCAGGTTGAGTGACCCAATAAGGACTGACAGGTCTCACTCGGGCTCTGGCCTAGGCCCTCTCGCGATGTCTTCAGTGCGTCTGCTTTCTCTCGTTCCCTGGCGCGCTCTGGCGCGTTCTCCACGAGGTGGAGGATGTAAGTGTCCAGTCCCCACCCACTTCCTGTCTCCTTGCCAAGCATGCCGGGAAATGTAGTCCCAATGTCCAGTGTCTCTAATCGCGACTGTCTCCATCTTGTGGCCAAAAATAGGTAATGCCACAGCAAGATTTTAACACAGCGCTATAAAGACTTTAGATTTGTCCAGCAGTGAGCACAGAATGGCTGCTATGTGACCAGGAAGTAACTAACAACAAGACACTGAGCAGAGGGGTGGAAACTAACTGGATGCAGAAAGCTAAGGATGCCCAGCAGAGACAAAATAGCTATGAAATCAATATCATGTTAGCAGCAAAGGCAGATTCAACACAAAACAGAAAAAAATATACAATAAATCCTAATCACTCAATGTTCTCGAACCCAGGACATACTTGAAAACGAGAGAAATCTCAATGTATCCTTCCTGGTAAAATCCTTTTATAAATAAATAAAAATAAAATCAAAGGGCATGACAAATACTGACTAAAACAAAGCAAACACATACAACATGAAACATATAGAAATAGTCAGGACTCTCCAGGGATACAGAGTCAGAATCGTTAAACAGGCAGAGGTCAAAACCAGATAAACCATACATGAATGTAAAGCAGCAGTGTGAGAAACAGGAACCAGGACAAGAACACACAGGACAATAGCCACCATGAGAACTTCTATCAGGTCAGTGAAGCTCTGTGCTGTTGGCAGTTATATAGGGAGGAGGTCTGTGTGATTGGACCATGTGACTTCAGACCAGATCAGCACAGCAGATCCCTGGAGCAGCTTAAGCAGCAAAGCCAACTACAGAAAGGGAAGACTTGACATGAATCTCTCCCACCACCAGGGGGTATGGCTGAAAACAGGAAACGTGACATCCTGTTTACACGGGGTCTGCATTATCAGCATACAGGCAGATGCAGTAAATATGCTGCAGACAGATAATAAAATGGTGAGATCTCCTGCTTATGGGGGTTTGTAGTGATTAGAATGAGATTATTAGCAATGCAATATCTGTATGTGCCGCATAATGCCTGTGTGTGGAAATTACAGCGACACCTTGTATCTGTATGTGCTTCATAATGCCTGTGTGTGGCAATTACAGCAACACTTTGTATCTGTATGTGCCGCATAATGCCTGTGTATAGCAATTACAGCAACACCTTGTATCTGTATGTGCTGCATAATGCCTGTGTATGGCAATTACAGCAACACCTTGTATCTGTATGTGCTTCATAATGCCTGTGTGTGGCAATTACAGCAACACTTTGTATCTGTATGTGCCGCATAATGCCTGTGTATGGCAATTACAGCAACACTTTGTATCTGTATGTGCCGCATAATGCCTGTGTATGGCAATTACAGCAACACCTTGTATCTGTATGTGCCGCGTAATGCCTGTGTATGGCAATTACAGCAACACCTTGTATCTGTATGTGCTGCATAATGTCTGTGTATGGCAATTACAGCAACACTTTGTATCTGTACTGTACAGGGATTTACAATCCTTATAACCCCCTGAATCTTATCCCTGTACAGCAGCGACTGACCCCACAGCTCTCCCTGTATTCTGACAGATCCCTGGCTGCTGAAACGCAACAGTAAAGTTTGTTACCGTGAGGGTGCAGGCTGCTCCTTGCAGCTTTATTACAGTGAGGGGGCTGCTCCTTGCAGCTTCTTTACAGTAATACAGAAGGGAGAGCTCATGATTTCATTTCTCCATCGAGGTGCATTCCATATTTAAGCATGGAAGGAAATGCATTTTGTGTAAAAGCACATTTTTTGGGCAGTGAAGGGGGTTATAAAGCTCAGTTAATGTTTTATAGAGTTTATATGTTTTGTTTTACATGTTACATTGGTTGTTGTGACACTCTGTGTCTCCTCCTCGGCCAATCACATACAACCTCTGTTGATTTTCAGTTCTGGGAGCTTCCCGCATTTCATGACAGATATTTTTTAACACCGCTAGTAACTTTACGTTCGCGTCTGAGAAGGTAAAAACGAGGTTACGCAGCTCCGAGTGATAACACCACGCACCATGAGCAGCCCCGAATCCCTAAATTTTGGGTTTTAAAGGCCCGTCTGTGTCGCACCTCAAGACCTGAAATGAAATCCAGAGAAAGGAGCCAGCAGATTCCCAGGGAAGCCATTTACTGGACTAAGGAAGAGCAACGTTTCTGCTCTCACTCCAGCCTTCCTCAGCTCTGCAAAACATTCTCCTTTCTTTGGGCATCCAATAAGCAGCCAGGTCTGGAGTCTGAGCCCCTGGCCCTGGTCCTCACGTTCTCCCTTTGGATTCTCTGGATCAACACCGGCTCCTGACCATCTGCCTTCCCGACTGGACCGTACCATGACCTGGTCATCACATCTACAGCCGTCAGGTGAGTGTCACCCAAACCTGAGCAGCTTTAATGGAGTCAAGTTCATCATTAACTGATTCAGGTGCGATGGAGGCCTCACTGGGAGGGTCGGGATGTGACTCGCCTCAGGAGGATTCTGGGAGGGAGAGGGTCTAGTTAATGAATAATACATTTTGGTTAATAATCTGTGTAAAACAATCAGCGTTCCCAGACGCGGCATCACCGAAACCTCCTGCATTTCATTCTTTTCACCAAGATTCTTATCCTGATCCATCAGCGACATTTATGGATCTCTGGAAGAGTAATAACATAGAGGAACCAACTCACAGAAGACACGATCCCCGACCCTAAAATATTAACCCATTACCAGCAAGCTAGAAACGTAACCAGAGCCCACACAGAAAAAACTGGCAGAGAAGAGCTGAGGGTCCGGCTCACAGGAGTTTACAATCTAGAGGAGCAGAGGGTCTGAGTCACAGGAGTTTACAATCTAGAGGAGCAGAGGACCCGGCTCACAGGAGCTTACAATCTAGAGGAGCAGAGGGTCCGGCTCACAGGAGCTTACAATCTAGAGGAGCAGAGGGTCCGGCTCACAGGAGTTACAATCTAGAAGAGCAGAGGGTCCGGCTCACAGGAGCTTACAATCTAGAGGAGCAGAGGGTCCGGCTCACAGGAGCTTACAATCTAGAGGAGCAGAGGGTCCGGCTCACAGGAGCTTACAATCTAGAGGAGCAGAGGGCCCGGCTCACAGGAGTTTACAATCTAGAGGAGCAGAGGGTCCGGCTCACAGGAGCTTACAATCTAGAGGAGCAGAGGGTCCGGCTCACAGGAGTTTACAATCTAGAGGAGCAGAGGGTCCGGCTCACAGGAGGTTACAATCTAGAGGAGCACAGTCCGGCTCACAGGAGTACAATCTAGAGGAGCAGAGTCCGGCTCACAGGAGCTTACAATCTAGAGGAGCAGAGGGTCCGGCTCACAGGAGTTTACAATCTAGAGGAGCAGAGGGTCCGGCTCACAGGAGGTTACAATCTAGAGGAGCAGAGGGTCCGGCTCACAGGAGTTTACAATCTAGAGGAGCAGAGGGTCCGGCTCACAGGAGTTTACAATCTAGAGGAGCAGAGGGTCCGGCTCACAGGAGCTTACAATCTAGAGGAGCAGAGGGCCCGGCTCACAGGAGCTTACAATCTAGAGGAGCAGAGGGTCCGGCTCACAGGAGCTTACAATCTAGAAGAGCAGAGGGTCCGGCTCACAGGAGTTACAATCTAGAGGAGCAGAGGGTCCGGCTCACAGGAGTTTACAATCTAGAGGAGCAGAGGGTCCGGCTCACAGGAGCTTACAATCTAGAGGAGCAGAGGGTCCGGCTCACAGGAGTTTACAATCTAGAGGAGCAGAGGGTCCGGCTCACAGGAGTTTACAATCTAGAGAGCAGAGGGTCCGGCTCACAGGAGTTTACAATCTAGAGGAGCAGAGGGTCCGGCTCACAGGAGTTACAATCTAGAGGAGCAGAGGGTCCGGCTCACAGGAGCTTACAATCTAGAGGAGCAGAGGGTCCGGCTCACAGGAGTTTACAATCTAGAGGAGCAGAGGGTCCGGCTCACAGGAGTTTACAATCTAGAGGAGCAGAGGGTCCGGCTCACAGGAGTTTACAATCTAGAGGAGCAGAGGGTCCGGCTCACAGGAGTTACAATCTAGAGGAGCAGAGGGTCCGGCTCACAGGAGTTTACAATCTAGAGGAGCAGAGGGTCCGGCTCACAGGAGCTTACAATCTAGAGGAGCAGAGGGTCCGGCTCACAGGAGCTTACAATCTAGAGGAGCAGAGGGTCCGGCTCACAGGAGCTTACAATCTAGAGGAGCAGAGGGTCCGGCTCACAGGAGCTTACAATCTAGAGGAGCAGAGGGTCCGGCTCACAGGAGCTTACAATCTAGAGGAGCAGAGGGTCCGGCTCACAGGAGCTTACAATCTAGAGGAGCAGAGGGTCCGGCTCACAGGAGCTTACAATCTAGAGGAGCAGAGGGTCCGGCTCACAGGAGCTTACAATCTAGAGGAGCAGAGGGTCCGGCTCACAGGAGCTTACAATCTAGAGGAGCAGAGGGTCCGGCTCACAGGAGCTTACAATCTAGAGGAGCAGAGGGTCCGGCTCACAGGAGCTTACAATCTAGAGGAGCAGAGGGTCCGGCTCACAGGAGCTTACAATCTAGAGGAGCAGAGGCCCGGCTCACAGGAGTTTACAATCTAGAGGAGCAGAGGGTCCGGCTCACAGGAGCTTACAATCTAGAGGAGCAGAGGGTCCGGCTCACAGGAGCTTACAATCTAGAGGAGCAGGGTCCGGCTCACGAGCTTACAATCTAGAGGAGCAGAGGGCCGGCTCACAGGAGTTTACAATCTAGAGGAGCAGAGGGCCCGGCTCACAGGAGCTTACAATCTAGAGGAGCAGAGGGTCCGGCTCACAGGAGTTTACAATCTAGAGGAGCAGAGGGTCCGGCTCACAGGAGTTTACAATCTAGAGGAGCAGAGGGTCCGGCTCACAGGAGCTTACAATCTAGAGGAGCAGAGGTCGGCTCACAGGAGCTTACAATCTAGAGGAGCAGAGGGTCCGGCTCACAGGAGCTTACAATCTAGAGGAGCAGAGGGTCCGGCTCACAGGAGTTTACAATCTAGAGGAGCAGAGGGTCCGGCTCACAGGAGTTTACAATCTAGAGGAGCAGAGGGCCCGGCTCACAGGAGTTTACAATCTAGAGGAGCAGAGGGCCCGGCTCACAGGAGCTTACAATCTAGAGGAGCAGAGGGCCCGGCTCACAGGAGCTTACAATCTAGAGGAGCAGAGGGCCCGGCTCACAGGAGTTTACAATCTAGAGGAGCAGAGGGCCCGGCTCACAGGAGCTTACAATCTAGAGGAGCAGAGGGCCCGCTCACAGGAGCTTACAATCTAGAGGAGCAGAGGGTCCCGCTCACAGGAGCTTACAATCTAGAGGAGCAGAGGGTCCCGCTCACAGGAGCTTACAATCTAGAGGTGTGCTACATGACATTACTTGTCCATGGAAGGTTGTGTCATGTTTTCTATTCGTTGTGAAGATACGCCCAGATGAACATTAAGAAAGAAATGACTTTTGGATAATTGAGGTAAAATCAAAGCCATTAGAAAAAGCCGTGACATGATCACAGACCCTGTAGCTGGAGATAAAGTCCTGTGTGACCTCTTCCCCTCAGCTCTGGTCGTCTCCTGATATGCTTGAATTTCTCAGCCGGAGTCTCTGTATTCACAGTAAAAGCCAATTACTCACAGAAAGGTGAAAAACGTGACCATCAGCTGCGTAAAAAAACGGCATTAGCGATTCTGGGATTATTTTATAAACACAGATAATAAGTATATATATATTAGGTAGGCCGTGTTAGTCCAGATGCCAAAATCACAAGTATAGCAGTCTGTAGTGATACCTTTTTTATTGGACTAACGTTACATTTAAAGTACAAGCTTTCGAGAGGATTCCTCCCTTCGTCAGGTATAGAAGCTTACTGATCAGAATAATAGAATTAAACATTGGGACATTCATAGGGCGCACAGTTGGGGGTGTTAGATGTTGTACATCGCCAAATGGCATGGTCAGAGGGGGAAAAAAAAAGGAAACATTTGATTGTCTCAGGCAAGATGCAATCATGTCCACTTCAAAGGGAATGTGAAAGGACAGAAAGAAAGAAAGAAAAAAAAAAACAAACACAACACAGTGAGTATGGGGAAGACACAGAAAAATAGGAATTATGAATATTCTGTGACATTATTATAGTGGGTTAGAAAACCTGAATCTACATTAAGTCCTTGTTTTATAGTGTTGAAATATGTGATCATTTTCATTTCATGTTTTGCGTTCCCGGTGATCTTGGCCTTTGAGGATTTTAATTCTGAGGTTTTGGATGGAGTGGCCTGCTAGATTGAAGTGATGTCCCACTGGGGTACAATATGTGTTTCCTGGTGGTTCCTGATGGAGTGTCTGTGCTGGTTCAGCCTGAGATTTAGTTTAAGGCTGGTTTCACCAATATAGCAGCCCTTATCACACACCGTGCACTGGATCATATATACCACATTTGCTGATGTGCAAAGGTATGATCCCTTGATGTTGTGAGTGGCGTTGTGCTGCTGTCACATATATGTTGGCACAGTTTGCAGCGGGGTTTGTTACAGCGTTTGGTCCCATTCTGTATGTCATCCTGTTCCTGAGTGAGTTTGCTGCGGACCAATTTTTGCCTCAGGTTTGGGGGTTGCTTGAATGCCAGTAAGGGGGGCTGTGGGAATATTTCTTTGAGCGCATAGTCCTCTGTGACCAGTGGCTGCAGATCTTTGATGATTTTGCGAATTCCCTCGAGTTGGGTTGTAGGAAACAACTAGAGGGATCCGTGTGGTGTTTTTCTTTTTTTTGTAGCGCAACAGCTGTTCGCGCGGTGTTTTCAGGGCCGATTTGATTTTTTCAGAGATTGTCCTTCCCTTGTAGCCTTTCCGCTATAATGATGCAGACAGTTTGCTCAGGTGTTTATCCCTGTCCCCAGTGTCCGAGCAAATTTGGTGGTACCTGATGGCCTGGCTATAGATGATGCCTTGATTGGTGTGGTTGGGATGAAAGCTGGTGTTGTGGAGGTAGCTGGGCCTGTCTGTGGGTTTCCTGTACACAGATGAGTGCAGCGTGCCGTCCTGTACACAGATGAGTGCAGCGTGCCATTGGCAGCTGATATGGTACAGTCCAGGAAGCTCACACTGTGCTTGGAAAAATCCATCTTGAGTTTGATCGATGGGTGGAACGTATTAAATGCCTTGTGAAAGTCTAGAAGGCGTTCCTCACAACATCAGCTCACAATATCAAAGGATCATACCTTTGCACGTCAGCAAATGTGGTATATATGATCCAGTGCACGGTGTGTGATAAGGGCTGCTATATTGGTGAAACCAGCCTTAAACTAAACCTCAGTATGAACCAGCACAGACACTCCATCAGGAACCACCAGGAAAACACATATTGTACCCCAGTGGGACATCACTTCAATCTAGCAGGCCACTCCATCCAAAACCTCAGAATTAAAATCCTCAAAGGACATTTTAAAGATCACCGGGAACGCAAAACATATGAAATGAAAATGATCACATATTTCAACACTATAAAACAAGGACTTAATGTAGATTCAGGTTTTCTAACCCACTATAATAATGTCACAGAATATTCATAATTCCTATTTTTCTGTGTCTTCCCCATACTCACTGTGTTGTGTTTGTTTTTTTCTTTCTTTCGTTCTGTCCTTTCACATTCCCTTTGAAGTGGACATGATTGCATCTTGCTTGAGACAATTAAATGTTTCCTTTTTTTTCCCCCCCTCTGACCATGCCATTTGGCGATGTACAACATCTAACACCCCCAACTGTGCGCCCTATGAATGTCCCAATGTTTAATTCTACTATTCTGATCAGAAAGCTTCTATACCTGACGAAGGGAGGAATCCTCTCGAAAGCTTGTACTTTAAATGTAACGTTAGTCCAATAAAAAAGGTATCACTACAGACTGATATACTCGTGAGATTATATATATATATATATATATATTATATATATATATATAAAGGCGAAAGTCCCGACTCATCGACGCCCGCCTGAAACCGTTTAACCTAAGAACGTGAAATTTTGAAGATACACTGTTTTTATGATGTGGGCACCCACTAAGGAAGGATTTTTGGAAACTCCGCCCCTAAGGGGGTGAAAAAGGGGGTTGATTATTTTATATTGAAAATTTTTATTATAAGCAAAAGTCAGCAAGACAAAGAGACAGTGACGGCCTGGCAGGGTCAAAGCATGTCATCAAACCGCGGCTACGCAGGACCAGAATATGACAACTGTAACATCGGTAAAATGTAAGAAGTCATTTTAAGACGGCTAATATGACAGCCATCTCGTCCCCAATTAGGGGGGGGGCTCATCCAAAAAACAAATGGTAAGTAACGAAGGGCCAAAGAAAGTCATCAGGTAGTCGAGTAACAGAAAAGATTCCAGGGAAAAAAGCAGCCGAGGACGTCGAACAGGGCGAGGAACAGGACGTTAAACAAGGGGGGGGGGTGAAATGGGGAGATGGCATAGGCCAGTTATGTGCCTGCCCTGGCGAATCCCCAGATGGTCTGTAAGACCGTATGGAGGCCAAGGGGGGGGGGAAATGACACCCGGCCCTGGGACTCAGGGGCAAGTCGGGCACCAGGCCACGGCGAAGTCCCCGAGTTATCCCGGAGTAGCCAATTTAAA
Source organism: Leptobrachium leishanense (assembly GCA_009667805.1). NCBI lineage: Eukaryota > Metazoa > Chordata > Amphibia > Anura > Megophryidae > Leptobrachium > Leptobrachium leishanense. Next base: position 67,039,278 of record CM019075.1, on the reverse strand, counting down.
CAACAACAAAAAAAAAAAGAAAAGAAGGGGGGGGGGAAGTCATCTGGGGGGGTGAACTAAACTGAAATCAAAAGGGAGGGAGAGTCTCAATCTAAGAAATAAGGTGAGATGCTTCAGCCCGTATCTATGAACCACAAGTGGCAGACAGTCCTCCGCAAGACACTCCAGGTCCTTCGGTCTCCCTAGGCACAAAGAGCGCATCGGAGAAACAAGCCATGGGGTCCCCTTAGCCCCTATCCCGGAAGGGGGCCATTCTCAAGGCAGGTAGGGTGCTGCATGGGAGGCCCGTAAACACTGCGATCACAGCCATCAGATCGGGAACCGGCAGCTTCTGTAGCTCCGGGTCCCCACTTGCCTCCCGCAGATCGACTGGTTTCGTCAGGGCCGCACCGCCGTGCTCAGCAATCTCCCGCCGGAGGTCTCCAGCCTCGACCTCTATCAGAGGGTCCGATTCCAGCATTAGCAGGTGGTCCAGCTCCCTATCCTCAGCCCGCAGCACCCCGGTCTCTGCATCCGCTGCCAGCATACAGTCACACAAATCCTCCTCTGGCCGATCGCCCCCAGAAGCACCTCCGTCTGAGGCCTCCACTCCACTGTCAGGATGCATGATCGCCATCATGCGGCTCATGTCACCACACCTCAGCAGGCGCCCATCATCCTCCAGGAACAGTAGCAGAGCATCTAACACGGCCGGGAGACCTGGGCCATCCGTCTCTGCGGCCCAAAGCATGGTTCCCATCAGGGTCGAGACACCCGAGGCAGGTAGGCTGGGGGACGACAAGAGCCCAGAAGTAGGCCACAAAATGGCCGCCGGCCGGCCGCACGCTCCAGCCAGAGGTTCACAGAAATCCCCCGGGGAGACAAGATGGCAACGGAGCTCCTTCTAGCTGCGACCTGTCCGTGGCCACCCCCCCCCCCGGCATGAATACTTTAAACAGGATACCTATAGCTCAAAAACAAGAGATGTCACAGACGTGAAAATCGGTGTTTAGATTCGTCTTGAAAAAAAAAAAAAGTATTTTACAATTTTCCAAAAATCCAGTGGGGGGGGGGCAAAAAGGGGGTGTGTGAATACTTTTATCACTATACCTATATTTACAAACACCAAAGATGTTACAGGTGTGAAATCTGTTATTTACAATCTTCGTGAAAAAAAACAAACCTGTGTTTTAACATTAAGTCATTAACCTGTAAATTAGATTTTAAACAGTCGAACAAAAAAACTCAGGTTTCTTTTATTTTTTTTAACAAATACCAAAATCCACGCGAGCGAAGCCGCCGGCAAAAGCTAGATACACATGTAGCGCTGTGTTTAATTCCTTATTGTGGCAGTACCTATTTTTGGCCACCGGAGGGAGACAAGCGCAATGTGAGACACTGAATATTACATTGGGACTACATTTCCCGGCATGCTTTGGGAACGGACACAGGAAGTGGGTGGGACAGAGAGACTTACATCCTGAGCCTCGTGGAGAGAGCTGGCAGAGCGCGCCAGGGAGTGGGAGAGACAAGACACAGTGCTGCAGAACGTAACAGTGTCCAGGCCGGAGCGCAGGTGCGGCCTAACAGAGTTACAGATCGGGTTACTCGGCCTTACCAAAGGGAGACCCAGTGATCCACAAGATTACCCAAGCTGCTATTGAGGAAGCCAGAGGACCCCGAGTAACGAGTACCGCAGGTCGATCGGACTGGGAGAGCAGGCGGTAAGCTGGACAAATCGAGGCAGGAGCAGAAAGCCAGACAGCGGATCCAGAAGCCAAGAGAGCCCAGTCAATATCGAGCGGAAAGACGTCCTGGGTCCAGCGGAGCCTCAAGTATCTAGCGGATGGGTGAGAGGCCTTCTAGGCCGTTGTACAACCAAGAAAGCACGCTGCTGTTTGTTTCCAAAACCCACAGGGCCCCAACTTGACTAGTCGAAGATACCTCTTAAGCAATTCACTGGCCAGTTGAATATTGTACCCGGGTACCATAACACACACACACACTTACATTCCGGGACACAACCTGTGCGGGACTCACTCCCCAACGAAGAAAGGGGTTAAAGATAATTTTCCATTTATTTTCCGCTGCGCGTTTCTCGAATTACGAAAACATCGTATTTATTTTCCGCTGCGCGTTTCTCGAATTACGAAACCTTGTATTTCTTTTCCGCTGCGCGTTTCCTCGAAATACGAAGCATCGTATTTCTTTTCCGCTGCGCGTTTCCCGCATTACGAAGTACTGTAAATATATCAACGAACACCGTGTTATTCATTATATGACATTTATTCTAGTGTAACTATATAATTTATAAAATCCACAACGGTGCTGGAGTATATTTATTCCCTAGTGCGGGGAGACTGACCCGAGGTTCAATTTCAGCGGCTCCTCCGGGAGTGAGCGCTACACATGGGGGCTCGTTTCCGGGATCCAGTCTCTGGAAAAACCGCATCTAAAGGGTTAAATATGGATCCAGATACTGTTGCCGAATGGTGTGAGGAGCACAGTAGTCAGTTAGAATTGTGTATAGTCATGGATATTCCCGCAGACACTTGGGCCGAAGATCAGATTCGCCAGGCCGTGGCCACGCTGACACCAGATCATCGGGGGTTAATCCTGGACATTAAAGAGAACCCAGATACCTCTCACACGTATGTTCTTTTTGAGTGGAGAAAGGGTGTTCCAGAGTGTTTTCAGGGCGCGAGCGTGAAGCTGACCGATGAGGTGGAAGTCCAACTGATTCAGCCAAGTGCGCCACGTGGCGAATCCGCAAGTGTTCCCGCGCCCAGTCTGTTGGCCATGATCGGGCCTGAATTTATAGTGGCTATTGGAGATTTGCTGGCTAAGTGTCAGAGAACAAGCCCTCCGCACACTAACTTCGGTTATCGACGGTTGAGAAATTTTACAGGAAACGTACCAACTCCGGCGGGAGAAGAAACCTTCGAAGAATGGGTGGAACAGGCGATGCAGGCTCTGGATGAGTGGGACGTCCCTGAAGCCCAGAAAAAGCAAAGGATCACCGAGAGCTTAAAGGGACCTGCGTCAGAAGCGGTGAGAAACCTAAAACTGAGTAAGAAAGACTGCACTGCTCTAGATTATTTAAACGTTCTGGAGGAAGTGTTTGGGCGAACGGAAAAGGCCGCAGAGCTTGTATATCAGTACGAACACACCTATCAGCGGAAAGGAGAGAGAATGACCGAATACATGAAGCGCCTAGATAAGATTCTGCACCAGATACTCCTCAAGAAAGGGGCCGAACCGGCCGAAGTAGATAAAATCCGAATAAAACAGATCCTGAGGGGCTCTCAACCTCTAGATCCAGTGATGCTGCAGCTGAGAAGCAGAGCAGGTAATCAAGAACTGAAGTACCTGGAACTGATCCGAGCTGTCAGAGAGGAGGAGGCTTTACTGGAAGAAAAATCCTTCAGGCGAGGGGAAAGAGCTTACGCGCAACCTGTGAGACATAACGACTGTTTGCAGCCTGAAAGCGACTCGTTAGATACCTATGGATCCGACGTGGACGAGCAAGAGCATCTGATCGCTTCTAAATCCACAGAGAGGGCTGTTAAAGAATTAAACCTCTCCGAACATGGTGATTTGCACAAAACTGTCAAGAAAGCACAAGAAGCTCAAGCTGAATTGCAACGGGCGCACGCGGAACTGTGCCGGGTATTATTGAAGGTGACAGAGATGCAGGCAGAAATGCAGAAGTTCCTTACCGGCATGCAGACAACCGGAGTTGCTGTGGCGTCTGGCCAGGGTCCTTCAACCGAATCACAGCAGGCGACTGCGTCTCCGCTTTCTAAGAAGAGATGTTTCGGTTGTGGAGAAATGGGCCACTTCCGCGCACAATGCAAAAGCTAAAAGCCTGAAGGAAATAGAGTAGAGGAGTTGTTGAAAGCCTTGGAAGGACTGTTATCTACCTCACCGGCGGAAAACGCCAGAGGGCACAAGTGAAGGAGCAACCTAGGTGCCCGAAGGTTGAAACCCGCTCCAAAAATCAAGCCAGGACTAAGAGGGCGAGAGGGCCCAAGGTCTGGCCAACTGCTGAGCCTGCCAGGACTAAAAGAGTCACTCCCTTAGCATCCGGACCTACGTCATGGGGAAGCAATGCACACCCAAAACCTACACGGGCCAAGCAGAAGGCCAGGGTACAACAAACTGGGTCTACGTGTTCGGGTGCCACCACCAAGTTTCCTGACCAGCTGATAGGTCCTTCCCCTATTGTGCCAATCCAAGTGGAGGGAGTCTACACTAAAGCCCTGTTGGATTCAGGGGCTCAAGTGACATTGATCTACCGAGACTTCTATGAGAAGCACTTGAAGCACATTCCTCTACAGAAATTGAAGGACCTGGAAATCTGGGGCATTGGAACTGAGAAACTCCCTTTTGACGGGTATCTACAGGTGAAGTTGGAGATCGGATCCGAAGTCATCGGACAGTCCGGAGGTTGTGATGCATTGGCCATTGTGTGTCCTCGGCCTTCAGGGGCAAACAGGAGTTCCATGATAGTGGGGACGAATACTGATTTGGTGCGACGTCTCCTGACACCTATCGTATTGGAAGAAGGTTCTACTCAAGGAGTACACCCAAAGTTACGTCCAGTCTATCAGAGGATGGTCGAAGAACAGAAGGCACCTGCCGAAGTGGGGCGCCTGTGGAGATTAGAAGGAACAGAGAAGGTTCTGCAAGCAGGAGAAGTAGCGAGCTTCCGGGCTTCAGTCAAGTTGAATGGATCGCAACCAGGTCCCTATGTGGTACTGGAAACCGATTTTAATCATGGGAGTGAAGCCGGAGTCGAAGTGATTCCTGAAATAATCTCCACTAAAGCTTTGAAAAGAAAGCGAGGAAGAGTCTCAGTCAGCATGTGCAATGTGTCTGATTCTCCAGTAGTCCTTAAAGCACGAATGCCTATCGGGCAAGTAGCGTCTGCTACGCCTCTCTCTCCTACCGATTTAGGAGGGGGAGTGGATAAAGAGATTCCAGATGAAAGATTCTACCCCAAGGACGCTCCCATTTCACCTGAATGGAAGAAACGTCTTCAGTCTCAAGTTCTAAAGTGGAGAGAATTGTTCTCGAAAGAGGAGTTCGACGTAGGCCTAGCCAAAAGTACTGAGCATCGCATTCGATTACAAGAAGACAAGCCGTTTCGTGAAAGGTCAAGACGAGTTCCGCTGGGAGACTTGGACGATCTGCGAGAACAGCTGAATGAGCTGCAAAGAACTAAGGTGATCCAAGAGTCCAGGAGTCCATACGCATCTCCAATAGTGATGGTCCGGAAGAAGAATGGTTCTGTCCGCCTATGCATAGACTATCGCACGCTGAATCGGAGAACCATCCCAGACCAATATGCTACTCCTCGGATAGAAGATGCCTTACAGTGTTTGTCTGGAGCAAAATGGTTTAGTGTACTAGACCTGTGAAGTGGGTATCACCAGATACCAATGCATCCTGAAGACAAAGAGAAGACTGCGTTCATCTGTCCACTGGGGTTCTTTGAATTCAACAGAATGCCTCAAGGCCTTACGGGGGCTCCAGCCACGTTCCAACGGTTAATGGAGAAGACAGTCGGGGACATGAATCTGATCGAAGTATTAGTATACCTGGATGACATAATTGTGTTCGGGAAGACTCTGGAAGAACATGAGCAACGTTTGGAGAAGGTCTTGAAGAGGCTCCATGAAGAGGGATTGAAACTGTCTCTGGAGAAATGTCAATTTTGCCTACCGTCTGTTACGTATTCGGGACATGTGGTCTCAGCAGAAGGTGTTTCAACAGATCCCTGGAAGTTGGAGGCCGTAGCTTCTTGGCCTAGACCCCGAAACGTCACTGAACTTAGATCTTTCTTGGGGTTCTGTTCCTATTATCGAAGATTTGTAGGAGGATTCGCAAAAATAGCTCAACCACTGAACAAACTCCTACAGAAGGAAAGCACAGAAGAAGGCTGCAAGGTCTCTGACCAAAACCCGTCAGCTCCAGGGCCAAGGAAAGCTCGAGAGTCCATACAGGGAGAATGGACTAGTCAATGTGAAGGTGCTTTCTTGAAGCTGAAGGAGAGTCTAACTCAAGCTCCTGTCTTGGCCTACGCGGACCCTCACAAGCCGTATGAGTTACATGTGGATGCCAGCAGAGAAGGTCTAGGAGGAGTCCTGTATCAAGAGTATGGTGGATTGCTGAGGCCTGTAGCGTACGTGAGCCGGAGCCTTACGCCTTCAGAGAAGAACTACCCTACCCACAAGTTGGAGTTCCTAGCCTTAAAGTGGGCAGTGGTAGACAAGTTAAAGGACTATCTGTATGGAGCGGAGTTTGTGATAAAGACGGATAACAATCCTCTTACCTATATTCTTACTACTGCGAAACTGGACGCAACGGGACATCGGTGGCTGGCCGCTCTGTCAGGGTTTCGGTTCAGCCTGAAGTATCGCCCTGGGGTGAATAATTGAGATGCTGATGCTTTGTCGAGAAGACCCTACGCTGCAGAATGGACTCCGTTAACTCCAGACGGGGTCCAAGCTTTGTGTCAAGGAGCAGAGCGCCGGGTCAAGGGAGGGATTGAAGCGGAGGCCATAGGAGTCATGGCTGCGGCTGTTCCGGAGTTCTACTGCAACCCTACGCAATTGAGAGATGAAAGTCTACCTACCTTTTCAAAACAGGACCTGAAAGCTGATCAGGCCAGAGACCCTTTAATTGCGTTAACCATAAAGGCCCTAACTGCGAACCAGCGTGAAATTCTGCTGATGGAGCCAGATTGGTCTACAAAGAGTGGGAACGGTTGAAGATGTTGGATGGAGTGGTCTACCGAAGGGGCCCCTCAACCAATGCTGAAGAGACCCAACAGTTATTCCTTCCCACTAAACATAGGGAGAGTGTGCTGCGATCGCTACATGATGAGCATTTGGGCGCTGAAAGGACTTTTAAGCGAGACAGGTTCTATTGACCTTGCATGAGAGCTGAAGTGGAAAGTTATTGCCATTCATGTCTGAGGTGTATTCAGAGGATGACCCTACCGACCCGAACCGCTCCAATGAGCCATGTGCAGAGTCAGGGACCCATGGATTTGGTGTGCATTGACTTCCTGTGCTTAGAGCCGGATGCTAGTGGGCAAGGGAATATTTTAGTAGTGACTGATCACTTCACACGTTACGCCCAAGCTTTTTCCACGAATGACCAACGCGCTCCGACAGTAGCAAAGGTTCTGATGGAGAAGTTCTTTGTTCACTACGGCCTACCAAGGAGAATACACTCTGATCAGGGTAGAGACTTTGAAAGCCGACTTGTTGGGCAATTGTTGGAACTGTTGGGAATCCAAAAGACACGAACTACACCATATCACCCTCAAGGTGATGCTCAGCCTGAAAGGTTTAATCGCACGCTGCTAAATATGCTGGGAACATTGTCAAACACAGAGAAGCAGAGTTGGAGTCGTCACATAGCTACTCTGGTGCATGCATAACAGTACGGAGAGTGACGCCACTGGATACTCACCGTACCGTCTTATGTTCGGAAGAGAAGCTCGACTGCCGGTTGATTTGGCGTTTGGGTTATCTCTAGACCAGACGTCGGTAGCTTCCCATAGAAATTACGTGGATAGACTTCGAAAGAATCTGACCTCTGCGTTTGAACAGGCCCGTTTGACCTCAGGAAACAGGGAGCAAAGGAACAAGGAACTATGACTTGAAAGTTCGGATACAGGATCTGCAACCCGGTGATAGGGTTTTGTTGAAGAACTTGGGTGCTGCTGCGAGGCAAAAGTTGGCGGATAGATGGAGTTCTCAAGTCTACATTGTCTGCAAGCAACTGCCGGGTCTGCCGATGTATCAAATCCGGCCGGATGGAAAGGCCGGGCCTCTTAAGAACTGGCACCGGAATCATTTGTTACCTTTGAGAGAGGCTGTGAGGATGCCAGTTGGGGACGAACTTTCTCTGCCAAATCCGCCTGCTCCACGTTTGCCTCCCGTTACTCGGTCTCAGCAGACCCGGGCTGTCAAAGAGAGCGACAGGGACAGTGAGGAAGAGAGTTTTTGTCTGGACTGGATGCGCTCACCGGAACCTGAAGAGGTTATCGCGGTTCCTGAACGGTGGGAAAGTAATGTGAGGCCTGAAGCTCCTGAATTTCAGTTGGAAGTTCCTGAGACTGTTGCAATCCCTGTAGTTCCTGAGGCTGAAACTTATGACTACAGTTCTTTGCCTTCACTGGGGGGATCATACTCCGAAGAGGTGTCTGCTCCAGTGGTAGAAAGAAGGACTGAGCCAGCGCTATAGTACTACCACCTGAAGAGGAACTGATTGAGCCAGAACCAAAACGCTCTGTTCGACCGCCCCAGCGACTCACCTACGACTCACCAGGACATAGCACTGAAGAGGCCGTCACCACAGTGCGAAGGTTGCCCGAAGTGTCTGAGTCAACTTGAGGAAGTGTATCTAACCCACTGTATGCTTACTGCTGAGCCTGTATATGTTGCCTAAGCTGTGTTGAAATGTAATGTAACTGTTGCACCTCCTTGGAGAGACCCAAGAGTTCTAGGAGGGGGACAGTGTAGCGCTGTGTTTAATTCCTTATTGTGGCAGTACCTACAAGCACAATGTGAGACACTGAATATTACATTGGGACTACATTTCCCGGCATGCTTTGGGAACGGACACAGGAAGTGGGTGGGACAGAGAGACTTACATCCTGAGCCTCGTGGAGAGAGCTGGCAGAGCGCGCTAGGGAGTGGGAGAGACAAGACACAGTGCTGCAGAACGTAACAGTGTCCAGGCCGGAGCGCAGGTGCAGCCTAACGGAGTTACAGATCGGGTTACTCGGCCTTACCAAAGGGAGACCCAGTGATCCACAAGATTACCCAAGCTGCTATTGAGGAAGCCAGAGGACCCCGAGTAAGGAGTACCGCAGGTCGATCGGACTGGGAGAGCAGGCGGTAAGCTGGACAAATCGCGGCAGGAGCAGAAAGCCAGATAGCGGATCCAGAAGCCAAGAGAGCCCAGTCAATATCGAGCGGAGAGACGTCCTGGGTCCAGCGGAGCCTCAAGTATCTAGCGGATGGGTGAGAGGCCTTCTAGGCCATTGTACAACCAAGAAAGCACGCTGCTGTTTGTTTCCAAAACCCACAGGGCCCCAACTTGACTAGTCGAAGATACCTCTTAAGCAATTCACTGGCCAGTTGAATATTGTACCCGGGTACCATAACACACACACACACTTACATTCCGGGACACAACCTGTGCAGGACTCACTCCCCAACGAAGAAAGGGGTTAAAGATAATTTTCCATTTATTTTCCGCTGCGCGTTTCTCGAATTACGAAAACATCGTATTTATTTTCCGCTGCGCGTTTCTCGAATTACGAAGCATCGTATTTCTTTTCCGCTACGCGTTTCCCGCATTACGAAGTACTGTAAATATATCTACGAACACCGTGTTATTCATTATATGACATTTATTCTAGTAAACTATATAATTTATAAAATCCACAACGGTGCTGGAGTATATTTATTCCCTAGTGCGGGGAGACTGACCCGAGGTTCAATTTCAGCGGCTCCTCCGGGAGTGAGCGCTACACACATAAACGGTTAATCACAGACAGCCGATCTGGCCCCGAAATGTGAGTTTCTTTAAAAATAGAATTTCGGGAAAGTAGAAAACGCCCTGTAATGTGTTCGGCATCACATGGGAAGGTTTGTAAAGAAACAATGTCACTTACTGGATTTTTTTGTTAAGTCCCCAGGACAAATCCATTAGAGGTGACCATGGAAACGGGCGATACGAGCAGCATTATAAAGGGGCACCCACCTCGAAGACCTCAAGTAAGATGAAGTAACAGGCTGCGTGCGGACTTCCCAGCGTTAAGAGTAACAGCAAAGGCGCGCGCAGCAACGTTTTAGTATGTAACACACGCGTGTCACTAAATGCCCATGTCCTTCATCAGGAACCAAATAAAAAAACACCGAAAGTGAAGATAAGACCTAAAAGGTGGAAAACCGGAGCGATTCCCAAATTAGGAATTCCATTAAACGCGCAGATACAACACGTCACCCTGCGATAAATAGCTCAGAGGAGAACATCGAGGGATAACACAGACAGACATCGGGGGATAACACAGACAGACATCGAGGGATAACACAGACAGACATCGGGGGATAACACAGACAGACATCGAGGGATAACACAGACAGACATTGAGGGATAACACAGACAGACATCGAGGGATAACACAGACAGACATCGAGGGATAACACAGACAGACATCGAGGGATAACACAGACAGACATCGAGGGATAACACAGACAGACATCGAGGGATAACACAGACAGACATCGAGGGATAACACAGACAGACATCGAGGGATAACACAGACAGACATCGAGGGATAACACAGACAGACATCGGGGGATAACACAGACAGACATCGGGGGATAACACAGACAGACATTGAGGAATAACAAAGGCAGACAGACATCGAGGAATAACACAGACAGATATTGAGGGAATAATACAGACAGACATTGAGGGAATAACACAGACAGACATTGAGGGAATAACAGACAGACATTGAGGGAATAACACAGACAGACATTGAGGGAATAACACAGACATCAAGAGAATAACACAGACAGACATCGAGGGATAACAGAGACAGACATTGAGGAATAACAAAGGCAGACAGACATCGAGGGATAACACAGACAGACATTGAGGGATAACACAGACAGACATTGAGGGATAACACAGACAGACATTGAGGGATAACACAGACAGACATCGAGGAATAACACAGACAGACATCGAGGGATAACACAGACAGACATCGAGGAATAACACAGACAGACATTGAGGGATAACACAGACAGACATTGAGGGATAACACAGAGAGACATCGAGGAATAACACAGACAGACATCGAGGGATAACACAGACAGACATCGAGGAATAACACAGACAGACATTGAGGGATAACACAGACAGACATTGAGGGATAACACAGAGAGACATCGAGGAATAACACAGACAGACATTGAGGGATAACACAGACAGACATTGAGGGATAACACAGACAGACATCGAGGGATAACACAGACAGACATCGAGGGATAACAGACAGACATCGAGGGATAACACAGACAGACATCGAGTGATAACACAGAGAGACATCGAGGAATAACACAGACAGACATTGAGGGATAACACAGACAGACATTGAGGGATAACACAGAGAGACATCGAGGAATAACACAGACAGACATTGAGGGATAACACAGACAGACATTGAGGGATAACACAGACAGACATCGAGGGATAACACAGACAGACATCGAGGGATAACACAGAGAGACATTGAGGGATAACACAGAGAGACATCGAGGGAATAACAGACAGACATCGAGGGATAACACAGACAGACATCGAGGGATAACACAGAGAGACATTGAGGGATAACACAGACAAACATTGAGGGAATAACAGACAGACATCGAGGGATAACACAGACAGACATCGAGGGATAACACAGACAGACATCGAGGAATAACACAGACAGACATTGAGGGAATAACAGACAGACATCGAGGGATAACACAGACAGACATTGAGGGATAACACAGAGAGACATTGAGGGATAACGCAGACAGACATCGAGGGATAACACAGACAGACATCGAGGGATAACACAGAGAGACATTGAGGGATAACACAGACAGACATTGAGGGATAACACAGACAGACATCGAGGGATAACACAGAGAGACATTGAGGGATAACACAGACAGACATCGAGGGATAACACAGACAGACATCGAGGGATAACACAGAGAGACATCGAGGGATAACACAGACATCGAGGGATAACACAGAGAGACAATGAGGAATAATACAGACAGACATCGAGGGATAACACAGACAGACATCGAGGGATAACACAGACAGACATCGAGGGATAACACAGACAGACATCGAGGATAACACAGACAGACATCGAGTGAATAACACAGAGAGACATTGAAGAAACATAGAAAATGTCGGCAGATAAGAACCTTTCGGCCCATCTAGTCGCCCAATTACATGGATACTTTAGCTGTATTTATCTTTTGTTTAGGATAGCCTTATGCCTATCCCATGCCTGATTAAATTCAATTACTGTTTTGGCCTCTACCACTTCTACTGGAAGACTGTTCCATGTATCCACCACCCTCTCAGTAAAATAATGCTTTCTGATGTTACTTTTAAACCTTTGCCCCTCTAATCTAAGACTATGTCCTCTTGTTTTGCTACTTTGTTTCCTTTTAAATATACTCCCTTCCTCTACCTTGTGGATTCCCTTTACGTATTTAAATGTTTCTATCATATCTCCTCTGTCTCGTCTTTTTCCCAAGCTGTATATTGTCCTGCGATTCCAATGTGTCTGTGACCTGTTAATCTCCAATGTGTGTGTTATTCCCTCAATATTCCATTAGATGTAATAACGGAGATAAAGGAGAGAGTATGACGCGAGGTTGTGCGGCCGCTGCAGTGTGTGTGTCACTTTGTGCATTTGTAGCGATTTGATGTGTCTTTTAGACACTTTATGTTGTATAAATCGTGCAATGTGTCGCCACCTAGTGGCATGTTTCCTAATTAACAGCTGAGAAAATCAGCTTCCCGCTCCCAGGTTTCAGCTTCACAGGGGTCAGCTCAGCACCCTTAGCCTCCAGGTGTTTTTAAACTACATCTCCCATGATGCTCATGTACTCATTACATTGGCTGAGCCTCATGGGAAACGTAGTTCTATCTGCCCATATTGTACATGTTACCGCGGGGTGGATAGTAGTTGCTGTGTGAGCTGCGGGAGGTTAATGTTATGGCTCGTGGTACAGACGGCTGAGGCTCAGAGTTATGGGAGTTAATGTGAGTGGATCTGAGCAGGACCCATATTCCTCTTCCTGTTAAGAATGTTACCCTTATTTCTCTTTTACAACTTCCTCTTTCTTAAGTTACCTCAGTTCCCTCCCGAACCAAACACCCGCCCCCATAAATAAAAACACACGACAAAGTATTGGCGGTTTGAAAAGGTCACGTCTTTTATTAAGGCCAGAATCATTGCCTTTATGGCAGAATTATCAGCGATCCTCGCTTTCTCGGAATAGGTAACACCAGGTAACACCAGTAACCGCAATGCACCAGCAGCATTTCCCAGAAATAGCGCGACCACACGCTGCTCTCTTTATAGCAGATTGCAGGCCCGGGAGGATCTTCAAACCAGGAGGCACCTGTGTTTGGCCGCACAAACCACCACCCAGACCCCCAGATCCTCCCCCTCTATCGTGCCAGGGCCGCATATTTCACCGCAGATCGATATAACCATGTTCGTTACGAAAACCATCCCCCGATTCTGGCCGCAAATTAAAAAACCACCAGCTGGCTTCATGTAACATTATATTCTTGCCAATAACTCAACTAACCATGTCTTTAACCAAAAAGCAATCTCCTCGGCTTTGGCCGCAAAACCACCAGCCAAAGTAAATGCCAATACAATCCCCCAGCTTTGGCCGCAAAACCACCAGCTGGCTTCATGTAACATGGTGAAATTACCTGACTGCACCTCAACTAACCATGCCCATATCTAAAGCAATCCACCTGCTTTGGCCGCAAAACCACCAACCGGCTTCCTGCGACATAGTATGACTCCATATGGGATCCCACTGGCGGTCTTGTAATGATTGGCGGGATCACCACTTCATTTGCCCCTATCCGTGGTCCAACTGATCTCCACGTGACCTTTTCGACTCAGTATTCAGGCAGTAACCTAAAAAACAGGGTGGGTAGGGTGGGAAAAGAAAAAAGGTTAGAAGTGATCTTCAGACTCTTGCACTCCCGTTTTTACTACCTCTACCCCTCCCCCTTCTGATATCTGCCCTGGGTCCAAACCCAGCCCCAGACTGGGAACAAAGGGAACTCCTCCCCAGCCTTCAACTTCTTGCTCAACATATCTGCCTTGAAACCCAATCCCAGCAACAAACTGGGAACACAGAGAACTCACCCAACTTTTTGCTTCTCGCTTAATCAGGGAAAATTCTTAAGCGTCGTCGCTTCTGATTCCTTCGTTCCTCAGTACTAAGCGCTGCGTAAACTGCCGGCACTGCATATATATATATACACATTAGGGTGTGCAGACACTGGCGTGCGCAGCCCGTTACATTAGGGTGTGCAGACACTGGCGTGCGCAGCCCGTTACATTAGGGTGTGCAGACACTGGCGTGCGCAGCCCGTTACATTAGGGTGTGCAGACACTGGCGTGCGCAGCTCGTTACATTAGAGTGTGCAGACACTGGCGTGCGCAGCCCGTTACATTAGGGTGTGCAGACACTGGCGTGCGCAGCCCGTTACATTAGGGTGTGCAGACACTGGCGTGCGCAGCCCGTTACATTAGGGTGTGCAGACACTGGCGTGCGCAGCCCGTTACATTAGGGTGTGCAGACACTGGCGTGCGCAGCCGTTACATTAGGGTGTGCAGACACTGGCGTGCGCAGCCCGTTACATTAGGGTGTGCAGACACTGGCGTGCGCAGCCCGTTACATTAGGGTGGCAGACATGGAATATTTATTAATTGAAAACTTGTGTTGAGGATTTTTGGATAAAATGCACATTTTTCATTAGAAATAAGAAGCTGAGATCAGACACCGTCACGTTTTAAGTTTTTTATTATGAACCAGATAAAGGGACAAATAAAAGATCAATGTAGGAGGTGAAAGAGGAGCTTTTCAACCAATGTTAGGGTGTGTCTGCGCACACTATGCCCCCCCTGCGCGCGCGTGTGTGTGTGTGGTGTGTGTGTATGTGTTATGGGTTTGAAAAAAACTTCCAAATTCAGACAATATTGAGCCACAGAATTCACATCACAAAAACTGGCAAAAGGACGACGCAGGGCGGGACGAGATGAAGCGGGATGGAATGAGACGAGATGACGTGGGCCGGAATGAGACGAGGCGGGGCGGGATGAGACGAGACGGGGCGGGATGAGACGAGGCGAGGCGGGATGAGACGACGCGGGATGGGATGAGATGAGGCGGGATGAGACAATGTGGGGCGGGATGAGACGACGCGAGCGGGATGAGACGATGCGGGCGGGATGAGACGAGGTGGGACAGGATGAGACAATGCGGGCCGGGATGAGACGAGGCGGGGCGGGATGAGACGAGGCGGGGTGGGATGAGACGAGGCGGGGCGGGATGAGACGAGGCGGAGCGGGATGAGACGAGGCGGAGCGGGATGAGACGAGGCGGGGCGGGATGAGACGAGGTGGGGCGGGATGAGACGAGGTGGGCCGGGATGAGACGATGCGGGCCGGGATGACACGAGGCGGGCCGGGATGAGACGAGGCGGGGCGGGATGAGACGAGGCGGAGTGGGATGAGACGAGGCGGAGCGGGATGAGACGAGGCGGAGCGGGATGAGACGAGGCGGGATGAGATGAGGCGGGGCGGGGTGAGACGAGGCGGGGCGGGATGAGACGAGGCGGGGCGGGATGAGACGAGGCGGAGCGGGATGAGACGAGGCGG
The DNA here is from genome assembly GCA_009667805.1 of Leptobrachium leishanense. Taxonomy (NCBI): domain Eukaryota; kingdom Metazoa; phylum Chordata; class Amphibia; order Anura; family Megophryidae; genus Leptobrachium; species Leptobrachium leishanense. The sequence goes on along the minus strand of CM019075.1, from coordinate 67,023,773 downwards.
AGCGGGATGAGACGAGGCGGGCCGGGATGAGACGATGCGGGCCGGGATGAGACGATGCGGGCCGGGATGAGACGAGGCGGGGCGGGATGAGACGAGGCGGGGCGGGGTGAGACGAGGCGGGCCGGGATGAGACGAGGCGGGGCGGGGTGAGACGATGCGGGCCGGGATGAGACGACGCGGGCGGGATGAGACGAGGCGGGGCGGGGTGAGACGAGGCGGGCCGGGATGAGACGATGCGGGCCGGGATAAAACGAGGCGGGCCGGGATGAGACGAGGCGGGGCGGGATGAGACGAGGCGGAGCAGGATGAGACGAGGCGGAGCGGGATGAGACGAGGCGGGGCGGGATGAGACGAGGCGGGCCGGGATGAGACGATGCGGGCCGGGATGAGACGAGGCGGAGTGGGATGAGACGAGGCGGAGCGGGATGAGACGAGGCGGAGCGGGATGAGACGAGGCGGGATGAGATGAGGTGGGGCGGGATGAGACGAGGCGGGGCGGGATGAGACGAGGCGGGGCGGGATGAGACGAGGCGGGGCGGGATGAGACGAGGCGGGGCGGGATGAGACGAGGCGGGGCGGGATGAGACGAGGCGGGCCGGGATGAGACGATGCGGGCCGGATGAGACGAGGCGGGGCGGGGTGAGACGAGGCGGCCGGGATGAGACGATGCGGGCCGGGATAAAACGAGGCGGGCCGGGATGAGACGAGGCGGGGCGGGATGAGACGAGGCGGGGCGGGATGAGACGAGCGGAGCGGGATGAGACGAGGCGGAGCGGGATGAGACGAGGCGGGGCGGGATGAGACGAGGCGGGCCGGGATGAGACGATGCGGGCCGGGATGAGACGAGGCGGAGTGGGATGAGACGAGGCGGAGCGGGATGAGACGAGGCGGAGGCGGATGAGACGAGGCGGGATGAGATGAGGTGGGGCGGGATGAGACGAGGCGGGGCGGGATGAGACGAGGCGGGGCGGGATGAGACGAGGCGGGGCGGGATGAGACGAGGCGGAGCGGGATGAGACGAGGCGGAGCGGATGAGACGAGGCGGGGCGGGATGAGACGAGGCGGGCCGGATGAGACGAGGCGGGCCGGGATGAGACGAGGCGGGGTGGGATGAGACGAGGCGGGGCGGGGTGAGACGAGGCGGAGCGGGATGAGACGAGGCGGAGCGGGATGAGACGAGGCGGAGCGGGATGAGACGAGGCGGAGCGGGATGAGACGAGGCGGAGCGGGATGAGACGAGGCGGGGCGGGATGAGACGAGGCGGGATGAGACGAGGCGGAGCGGGATGAGACGAGGCGGGGCGGGAGGAGACGATGCGGGACTCAAATCAGCAGCTCCATCATTAACTCTGGGGACCATTCGCCAATGTTTGTGATGTAATGAGAGATCCCGGAGCTGGAGATGAGATCCCTGTGATCACTCAAACTCCATCATAACATTAACCCTTTACTAATGAAGCCGTCCCAGGCAGAGGCCGAGCATCTGGTGGCTTTAGGTAAAGGGGCCTGGGGTTCTCTCTCCGATTCCATGAAATGAAGGGTTAATTGGACAAAACATTTTTAGTGATGAAAACTAAGATTGAAAATATCACTTTTTTAATCGACCAATAGGAACAGGAGGTGCATGTTAGGGCGGGGCTAATTTTAATTTCTAATTACCCCCAGTGAAACGAGTTTTCCATCAAATCAGTCTCAGGGTGTCCCAGCATGCCGTGCGGTATAAATGGCAGATTTGGGGTTTTCGGGGCATTCTGGGTCAGTTCTGATGGGTGTAAATGAATTATTGCTCTGCAGACGCTGCAGCCGCTTCTCCTCCCAACGATACTGTGTGCGGAGAGGATCATCAATAAGCGAGAAGCCGCGAGGCCGCCGGGGAAGGTGAGAGACGAACCATTCAATGGCACTGCGCCGAACGTGAGACGCATCGACGAGTGGGATTCCACTGGGCGAGCAGAGAAAAGCAAGCAGGCGGGGGGGTGAATGGAGGGGGCGGGGGGTGAGCGGAGGAGAAGGGGTGAATAGAGGGGGCGGGGGGGTTAGTGGAGGCGAGGGGGTGAATAGAGGGGGCGGGGGAGTTAGTGGAGGCAAGGGGGGTGAATAGAGGGGGGGTTAGTGGAGGCAAGGGGGGGTGAATAGAGGGGCGGGGGGTTAGTGGAGGCGAGGGGGCGGGGGGTTAGTGGAGGTGAGGGGGGGTGAATAGAGGGGGGTTAGTGGAGGCGAGGGGGGGGTGAATAGAGGGGGGGGGCGGGGGGTTAGTGGAGGAGAGGGGGTGAATAGAGGGGGTTAGTGGAGGCAAGAGGGGGTGGATAGAGGGGGCGGGGGGTAAGTGGAGGCGAGGGGGGTTAGTGGAGGTGAGGGGGGGTGAAAAGGGGGCGGGGGGTAGTGGAGGCGAGGGGGGGTGAAGAGGGGGCGGGGGGTTAGTGGAGGCGAGGGGGGGTGAAGAGGGGGCGGGGGTTAGTGGAGGCGAGGGGGGGTGAATAGAGGGGGGTTAGTGGAGGTGAGGGGGGTGAATAGAGGGGGCGGGGGGTTAGTGGAGGCGGGGGGGGGTGAATAGAGAGGGGGCGGGGGGGTTAGTGGAGGCGAGGGGGGGTGAATAGAGGGGCGGGGGTTAGTGGAGGCGAGGGGGGGTGAAGAGGGGGCGGGGGGTTAGTGGAGGCGAGGGGGGTGAATAGAGGGGGCGGGGGGTTAGTGGAGGCAAGAGGGGGTGAATAGAGGGGGGTTAGTGGAGGCGGGGGGTGAATAGAGGGGGTTTAGTGGAGGCGGGGGGGGAGAGGGGGCGGGGGTTAGTGGAGGTGAGGGGGGTGAATAGAGGGGGCGGGGGGGTTAGTGGAGGCAAGGGGGGGTGAATAGAGGGGGCGGGGGGTTAGTGGAGGCGGGGGGGGGTGAATAGGGGGGCAGGGGGGTTAGTGGAGGCAAGAGGGGGTGAATAGAGGGGGCGGGGGGGTTAGTGGAGGCGGGGGGGGGGTGATAGAGGGGGCAGGGGGGTTAGTGGAGGCAAGAGGGGGTGAATAGAGGGGGCGGGGGGGTTAGTGGAGGCGGGGGGTGAATAGAGGGGGGGTTAGTGGAGGTGAGGGGGGTGAATAGAGGGGGGTTAGTGGAGTGAGGGGGGTGAATAGAGGGGGCGGGGGGTTAGTGGAGGCGAGGGGGGGTGAAGAGGGGGCGGGGGGTTAGTGGAGGCGAGGGGGGTGAATAGAGGGGGGTTAGTGGAGGCGAGGGGGGTGAATAGAGGGGGCGGGGGTTAAGTGGAGGAGAGGGGGGTGAATAGAGGGGGGTTAGTGGAGGCGAGGGGGGGTGAATAGAGGGGGCAGGGGGTTAGTGGAGGTGAGGGGGGTGAATAAAGGGGGCGGGGGGGTTAGTGGAGGCAGGGGGGTGAATAGAGGGGGCGGGGGGTAAGTGGAGGCGAGGGGGGTGAATAGAGGGGGGTGGGGGGTTAGTGAGGTGAGGGGGGTGAATAGAGGGGGCGGGGGGTAAGTGGAGGCGAGGGGGGTGAATAGAGGGGGGGTGGGGGGTTAGTGGAGGAGAGGGGGGTGAATAGAGGGGGGTGGGGGGTTAGTGGAGGAGAGGGGGGTGAATAGAGGGGGGTGGGGGTTAGTGGAGGAGAGGGGGTGAATGAGGGGGCGGGGGTAGTGGAGGCGAGGGGGGGTGAATAAAGGGGGCGGGGGTTAGTGGAGGCGAGGGGGGTGAATAGAGGGGCGGGGGGTTAGTGGAGGCGAGGGGGGTGAAAAGGGGGCGGGGGTTTAGTGGAGGCGAGGGGGGGTGAAGAGGGGGCGGGGGGTTAGTGGAGGCGAGGGGGGGTGAATAGAGGGGCGGGGGGTTAGTGGAGGCAAGAGGGGGTGATTAGAGGGGGGGGGGGGGGTTAGTGGAGGCGGGGGTGGTGAATAGAGGGGGCAGGGGGGGTTAGTGGAGGCAAGAGGGGGTGAATAGAGGGGGTTAGTGGAGGCAAGGGGGGTGAATAGAGGGGCGGGGGGTGAATAGGAGGGGGTTAGTGGAGGCGAGGGGGTGAATAGAGGGGCAGGGGGTTAGTGGAGGTGAGGGGGGTGAATAGAGGGGGCGGGGGGTTAGTGGAGGCAGGGGGGGTTAGTGGAGGCGAGGGGGCGGGGGTTAGTGGAGGCGAGGGGGGGTGAATAGAGGGGGCGGGGGGTTAGTGGAGGCAAGAGGGGGTGAATAGAGGGGGGGGGTTAGTGGAGGCGGGGGGTGAATAGAGGGGCGGGGGGGTTAGTGGAGGAAAGGGGGCTGAATAGAGGGAGGGTTAGTGGAGGCGAGGGGGGGTGAATAGAGGGGGCGGGGGGTTAGTGGAGGCAGAGGGGGGTGAAAAAGGGGCGGGGGTTAGTGGAGGCGAGGGGGGGTGAAGAGGGGCGGGGGTTAGTGGAGGCGAGGGGGGGTGAATAGAGGGGGGCGGAGGGGGTTAGTGGAGGCAAGGGGGGGGTGCAATAGAGGGGGCGGGGGGGGTTAAGTGGAGGCGAGGGGGGGTGAAAAGGGGGCGGGGGTTAGTGGAGGTGAGGGGGGGTGAAGAGGGGGCGGGGGTTAGTGGAGGCCGAGGGGGGTGAATAGAGGGGGGGTTAGTGGAGGCGGGGGGTGAATAGAGGGGGCGGGGGGTTAGTGGAGGCAGGGGGGGTGAATAGAGGGGCAGGGGGGTTAGTGGAGGCGAGGGGGGGTGAATAGAGGGGCGGGGGGTTAGTGGAGGCGAGGGGGGGTGAATAGAGGGGGGCAGGGGGTTAGTGGAGGCAAGAGGGGGTGAATAGAGGGGGGTTAGTAGAGGCGAGGGGGGGTGAATAGAGGGGGGTTAGTGGAGGTGAGGGGGGGTGAATAGAGGGGGGCAGGGGGGGTAAGTGGAGGCAAGGGGGGGGTGAATAGGGGGGGGGTTAGTGGAGCGAGGGGGGTGAAAGAGGGGGCAGGGGGGTAAGTGGAGGCAAGGGGGGTGAATAGGGGGTTAGTGGAGGCGAGGGGGGTGAATAGGGGGGCAGGGGGGGTAAGTGGAGGCAAGAGGGGGGTGAATAGGGGGGGGGGTTAGTGGAGGCGAGGGGGGGCTCTCATCCAGAAATGAAATAATACAGAGTGTTGGAAAGTTGTTCCATTATAAGAAACACATGAAACATTAACAGTGAAACCTCTAGCAACGCAAACATAAACACAATATAGAAAAGTACAATTAAGTGACCGATGTGATGGACTGGCCCAGCACCCTCAGCCAGAAACAGGGGATCAGGACACTGATATTCAATGAACTATGTATTTGTGCCGTTGCACCAACGATCCTGCATTCCAGCTGGCCGAAGGAGTACCTGTAAATAAAAGTGTTGATATTGTGTAACGGATGCCGTTTTAAATTTGCCGCCATTTGCTGCCGCCGCGTGTTCGGATCGGGCGGAGCAGGAGGTAAAATGGCCGATCCGAACCATCCGTTCCGAATCGGCAACGCCCCGATGCGCCTTAGCCAATGATACCTGTGGGGGCGGGCAGGGGGTGTTCCAGATGCGGAGCTCGTGGTAAAAGTTATAAATACTGATGTTGTTAAAAATAAAAGTGTCTGGTTTTTGAGTTCATGCAGCTCGTCTCGTGTCTCTATTTGCCAACTGTGTCTGACATCCTCGTGGTTCAGCACACCGGACGAACGAAGACATACCGCGGCGCCGCTGCCGCGCGATCCGAATACCGTCGGCCGACCGTGCCTGCTCAGCTAACTGTCGGAGATCTGAAGAAAGCGCACCTTGCAACGCGTGGGCGCTTCGACCGCCGTGCGACCCGAATACTGCTGCTGGACGAATCGAGCTGTCTCTTGGTAGTGCGGGATCCGAACAGGTTCGGTGCTGTGCCGTGAATACCCCAGTGACCGCTGCGCGATCCGAACGGCTCCGAACGATCGACCGTTGGCCAGTTCCATCACCAAGAGGTCAGATTATGTCAGCGCTGGGTAGCTAGGTCTCATCGACCACTGGGCGATACGAATTCCCGAACGATCGACCGCTGGCCAGCTCATTATTGGGAGATCCGAATCTTCGCAGAAGTAAGCCGTTCCGACCCACGACCGTAAAGGTCCACGTACGGGTCAGTGGCCAGCTGCTCGGGACGCTGAGGGACACTCCTCAGTGGTCGGGCTGGGTTCACACCAAGGTCCACTTCGCTGCGTCGGTCACCAAGATTGCAAAGTCAGACCCGGTCGCTCGAGACGCCGAGTGTCACAACCTTGGTAGTCGGGCCGGGGGAACAATACAAAGGGGGAAGGAAGCATACGCAGATTGGAGCACACCCGCGGGCGGACAATAACATCTCGTTCCGTCACAACCGACACTAAACAGCGATTGATATGTTGACACATTGAATCCTCCCATTTCATCTCCGGGAACACACTGTATAAATAAGGTCAATTAACCCCAAAATAAACCCCCTTATTGTGATGCTGTTAATAGAGAGTCGCACAGTGATGCAATCAGGGTTATTCAAAGAAATGCGAAATGTAACCGAGCAGTGAAATTCAGCGTTCGGTTACCTTTCCTGGCCATTCGGTTATTCAGAGAGCAGGCAGTTCGCCAAATCCTGACGAATTGCCTGCACATACGGGGCCTGTTTGAGGGCAGTGAATCCCCATAGAGAAGCAATGCTTCAGCTACTCAGAGAACAGAAACCAGCTGAGAAAAGTTGCCGAATTGCCCTGCCATTCGGTGGTTTCATTCGGCAGGTTTATTCAGGCGAATCCCATAGGCTTCAATGTTAAAAATATTCCCGTTTTAATTCAATATCTAATAAACCGTTTATTTATAGATTTTTAACTTCTTGTTTCTGTAACTTCCCTTTTTATTATCATTCATTGGATTTTATGTAAATTTCAGACATTTTTCGCTCAGTAGTTTCTTTGCAAACAGCGTTTCACTTTTTAATCATTCATACAAACTGTTTTTTTAATTTATTCACTTCACTTATCTGCGGTGTCGGCTTTTTCCGGGGGCTTCGCTGCGGGTGATCGGCTCCTGCTTGGGTTTCTCCGGCATTTTCGGAGGGTTAATCCAGATGTTTTTGTGGGTTTTCAGCGTGCTTTCGCCGGCTTTTGCAGTGAGTTTTCGGCGGGTTTGCGGTTCGTTTTCGTCAGGTTTGCGGCAGTCTTTCCCTGCAATTCGGGGACCCTGTGGTGTTTGCTGAATACACCGCAGGGTCACCGAAATGGGATCGCCAAAACAAACCGAATTGAAGAGAACGAAAAGTCACTGAACGCGCGGTGACTTTCCGATTCAAAGTGTAAATATAACAAACGCTGTTTATTATCGGTCACTTTATTGTACTTCTCTATATTGTATGTGTTGTTATTTGCACCGCTAGAGGTTTCGCTGACTTCCTGTTTAATGAAGGATCGCGGCTGCATCGCCGATGTTGTGGTGATAGTGGGATTAGGGGGGTGTTGTGCTGGTGGGATTAGGGGGGTGTTGTGCTGATAGTGGGATTAGGGGTGTTGTAGTGGGATTGGGATTAGGGGTGTTGTGGTGGGATTGGGGGTGTTGTGATAATGGGATTAGGAGGTATTGTGGTGATAGTGGGATTAGGGGGGGTGTTGTGGTGATAGTGGGATTAGGGGGGGTGTTGTGGTGATAGTGGGATTAGGGGGGGTGTTGTGGTGATAGTGGGATTAGGGGGGGTGTTGTGGTGATAGTGGGATTAGGGGGTGTTGTGGTGATAGTGGGATTAGGGGGTGTTGTGCTGATAGTGGGATTAGGGGGGGTGTTGTGGTGATAGTGGGTGTTGTGATAGTGGGATTAGGGGAGTTGTAGGGATTGGCTCACAGTCAGCAGGTTTTTCTTGTAACAATGTTGCGCTGTTGTGAGGTTGAAATTGTTTCTGTTCCTGCAGGAACCTGATACCAACAAGCATCAAAGCTCACGCGCCTTCACCGCACGGAGACAACACCTGCAAAACGTACAAATGCGAGGGCGAAACCGTGACCAGGTGAGCAAACAACAACATGACGGTGTTACCATGGCGACAACATAACAAAGTACTGTTTATCATCAAATGATTAAACTCCACCCCCTTTATAATGATATAAAATATGTTAAAGTCTGAGAAACAAAGGACACAATAATCCGAATTTCACCAAGAATATGTACAGACCCCCCCCTGCACAAACCTCCCGCGCAACTCACACTGTGTGTACAGACCCCCCTGCACAAACCTCCCGCGCAACTCACACTGTGTGTACAGACCCCCCTGCACAAACCGCCCCGCGCAACTCACACTGTGTGTACAGACCCCCCTGCACAAACCTCCCGCGCAACTCACACTGTGTGTACAGACCCCCCTGCACAAACTCCCGCGCAACTCACACTGTGTGTACAGACCCCCCTGCACAAACCTCCCGCGCAACTCACTGTGTGTACAGACCCCCCTGCACAAACCTCCCGCGCAACTCACACTGTGTGTACAGACCCCCCCCCGCACAAACCTCCCGCGCAACTCACACTGTGTGTACAGACCCCCCTGCACAAACCTCCCGCGCAACTCACACTGTGTGTATAGACCCCCTGCACAAACCTGCCCGCGCAACTCACACTGTGTGTACAGACCCCCCTGCACAAACCTCCCGCCGCAACTCACACTGTGTACAGACCCCCCTGCACAAACCGCCCCGCGCAACTCACCACTGTGTGTACAGACCCCCCTGCACAAACCTCCCCGCGCAACTCACACTGTGTGTACAGACCCCCCTGCACAAACCTCCCCGCGCAACTCACACTGTGTGTACAGACCCCCCTGCACAAACCTCCCCGCGCAACTCACACTGTGTACAGACCCCCCCCTGCACAAACCGCCCCGCGCAACTCACACTGTGTGTACAGACCCCCCTGCACAAACCTCGCCGCGCAACTCACACTGTGTGTACAGACCCCCCTGCACAAACTCCTCGCGCAACTCACACTGTGTGTACAGACCCCCCTGCACAAACCTCCCCGCGCAACTCACACTGTGTGTACAGACCCCCCTGCACAAACCGCCCCGCGCAACTCACACTGTGTGTACAGACCCCCCTGCACAAACCTCCCGCGCAACTCACACTGTGTGTACAGACCCCCCTGCACAAACCTCCTCGCGCAACTCACACTGTGTGTACAGACCCCCCCTGCACAAACCGCCCCGCGCAACTCACACTGTGTGTACAGACCCCCCTGCACAAACCTCCCGCGCAACTCACACTGTGTGTACAGACCCCCCTGCACAAACCTCCTCGCGCAACTCACACTGTGTGTACAGACCCCCCCTGCACAAACCGCCCCGCGCAACTCACACTGTGTGTACAGACCCCCCTGCACAAACCTCCCGCGCAACTCACACTGTGTGTACAGACCCCCCTGCACAAACCTCCCCGCGCAACTCACACTGTGTGTACAGACCCCCCTGCACAAACCTCCCCGTGCAACTCACACTGTGTGTACAGATAGACTGCTCCATGTGCCTGTTTTTAACCCTTTCAGTACCAAAATTGAGTTAACTGCATTGTAATACATTGAACGCAATCATTAACATATCAAACCTTAATTGCATAAAAGGCAGGATTAGTGGGAGAGAATCGCCTCCGATCCCCCTGTAATACTGCGAGACAAGCTGCAAGCAGGGGTTATAATGAGTGTAAATCCCTGTACACAGAGCCGGAGCTCCTATCCCCCCCCACCCCGAGGCAAAAACAGAAAATTGTGCCCCCCCCACATAATTTTAAAAATCAGAGTCCCCGACCAGTGGCGCAGTGCTAAGCTCCCGGATGCTCCCCGCGACCAGAAGCAGTGGATCGGACCAGCCTTTGCGCTGTGGGATGAGAGGCAAGTATGTGATTTTTGGGGGGGGGGGTTCCAGCTGGTGCTGACTGATTCTGCAGAAGCGGCGTCACTTAGCGTCGAGCTGTGGGTAACTTTGTAGCTATGGCGGGATGGTAATTAGTGTTAGGACTTTGCGCTCCTATACTTAACATGGGGAGCGCAAAGTACAGTAACCTCGCGCTGAAAAGCACAATCTCCTGGATTTATTAACCTGTTAGCGTTGGGATTGTAATATGAGGGTCCTGTGTTAGGATGTGATATGGGCAGCATGCAGTAACCTCATTTAACCCAGCACCAACGCTCACATGTGTGAATGCTAGCGTTAAGGAGGTGATGGGGCCCGATATATAGTGCACACACAGAATACATGCACGTATAGCAAAAGAACATTTAGCATAATATACACCCCCCCCAGAATAATATACACAGCACTGAGCCCCCAGACTATTTTCCCCAGCTCATATCGATATATATTGCCCCCAGGTCTCATGGATAGTGTCCCCAGCTCACCTCTCAAGCCGCCGCACTTTGTCGGTGGCCGCGAGCTTCCTACTAGAACGGCCGCTGACAGGAAGTGCAGCCACTCGCCTGGGATCGATGAAACAGCCTGCCGCGATCTCGCGAGATCACGGCTGGTTGTTAGATCCCAGCCGAGCGGCTGCACTTCCTGTCAGCGGCCGTTCTAGTAGGAAGCTCGCGGCCACCGGCAATCGTTTCGGGCTTGGGCGGGGCCACAGCTTCACAGCTGTGAAGGGGCGCAGCCATGGCTCGAGTCCTGCGGAAACGCTGCGCAACCTGGGTTCCCGCAGGTCTCGCGCCATGGCTGCGCCCCTTCACAGCCGTGCCCAAGGCACGTGCCTCACTCGCCTCGCCCTTCCTACGGCCTTGCCTGTACAGTACAGATACAAGGTGTTGCTGTAATTGCCATACACAGGCATTATGCGGCACATACAGATACAAGGTGTTGCAGTAATTGCCATACACAGGCATTATGCAGCACATACAGATACAAGGTGTTGCTGTAATTGCCATACACAGGCATTATGCGGCACATACAGATACAAGGTGTTGCTGTAACTGCATACACAGGCATTATGCAGCACATACAGATACAAGGTGTTGCTGTAATTGCCATACACAGGCATTATGCAGCACATACAGATACATGGTGTCGCTGTAATTGCCATACACAGGCATTATGCGGTACATACAGATACAAGGTGTTGCTGTAATTGCCATACACGGGCATTATGCGGCACATACAGATACATGGTGTCGCTTGTATTGCCATACACAGGCATTATGCGGCACATACAGATACAAGGTGTTGCTGTAATTGCCATACACAGGCATTATGCGGCACATACAGATACAAGGTGTTGCTGTAATTGCCATACACAGGCATTATGCGGCACATACAGATACAAGTGTGTTGCTGTAATTGCCATACACAGGCATTATGGGGCACATACAGATACAAGGTGTTGCTGTAATTGCCATACACAGGCATTATGCGGCACATACAGATACAAGGTGTTGCTGTAATTGCCATACACAGGCATTATGCGGCACATACAGATACAAGGTGTTGCTTAATTGCCATACACAGGCATTATGCGGCACATACAGATACCAGGTGTTGCTGTAATTGCCATACACAGGCATTATGCGGCACATACAGATACAAGGTGTTGCTGTAATTGCCATAGACAGGCATTATGCAGCACATACAGATACAAGGTGTTGCTGTAATTGCCATACATAGGCATTATGCAGCACATACAGATATTGCATTGCTAATAATCTCATTCTGATCACTTCAAGTCCCCATAAGCAGTAGATCTCACCATTTTATTATCTGTCTGCAGCACATTTACTACATCTGCCTGTATAATGCAGACCCCCGTGTGACATTTTACCAGATAAGGGACACCATCTAGAGTTTAAAGCCTTTCAACCCAGTGAGATTTCTGTAAAGGATAAACAAATTAATGGAAAATTAAAACCGAGTAAATTTACATATTTTTTTTTTCACCATCAATCTCTGTGCTGGATTATACAGGACACAGGTCCAGGCTGGGGATTTATCTGATTTTAGTAATGTCTGTCCCAGTAGACAGTCTTTCTGGTTTTCTCCGTCAGATATCTGTTTTATGTAGCTCTCCTGGTGGAGATAATGGATTCGCCCCGTGGAGTTAAGCCGGCTTTTATTTTCATTGCTTTTGCAGATGAATCATTTGCAGACACAGGCGGAATCGAAGAGAAGAGTCCGCGGGGAGGAGACGATCGATAAACACAAAATGAGAGAAATCAGAGGCAAAAGAAGAGACAGTGCGCTGACCCATCAGGAAGATGGAGATTTCTCACGCGCGGAAGGCGACGAGACACTCCTTAATCAGGGTGAGCTCGCTGCACATGTTTAGGCCAATAGTTACCAAGCCAAGGTCAGGGCACCTGTGTTTGTTGATCACATTAATGTGTTTGTTCTCGATGTGGTTAAGAATAAAAGACCCAAAGATATTTTATTGACGTTATATTTCTTATCAGGACAAGTAGATCGGGCGACAACTTTAGTCCTTTGGGCAAGTAGATATTTAAATTTCCACACCGCTGGTGTTCTGTTCCCACGGTAGCTTTGCAGAAAACAGCAGTGATAACTCCGATAAAGGGGTATTTTACATACAGATTCTTTATTTCCAGGCATCCTAAACAAACACTTACAGTGTTGAAAAGATTCATCCGGATTACTCAGTCTGTCCCTTCATACGGTGTGAGAAGAGGGTAACTTCACTCCCATGCTGAGAGAGTGTGAGAAGCTGCTCTTCTGGAGAATTGGAATTCCTAATGGAGGGCTTTCTTCTTACCAGCATGCAAAGCACCTCAGGACCAATCAGACACATAGAACTGGTCACATGTCACAGAACTACATTCCCTGAAGACATTGCCCTTAAAGGGATAGCTCTTAAACATTATAAAGCTGTCTCTTAAGGAGACAGTAGCCAATACTGACTATTCTCAGGCTGCTCTAGTCAGCACACTCCCGGCCTGGAATTATAAATTCCACTACTTACTAACTAAACTGTTAACGAAGATAATCAAGGCATATTATCAAACATGCAAACAATGAGTATACACAAAGCATGCAAAGCTTGGAGGTTCAATCTTCCAGCTCGGTCTTCCTCAGCAGCAGGACCAGGTCGTAATTGGCCTGGTATATAGTTTCTGGTCAAAGTCTGCTGGTTGCCACCGGACTCCTTTGCTTCACGATCTGCACTGCACCTGGCGTACTAATCCATCTTTGCTGGGTAAGACTTGGTGCACAAGTCCCATAGGCCATGAGTTACGGTGCGCTTCCTTATCTTTCAAAAGAACAAGGTCTCCGTCTTCGAGATGTGGTTCTTTGTTCTGCCATTTGTGACGTTCCTGTAGGTAGGTAAGTACTCTTGCTTCCATCGCTTCCAGAAGGTGTTGGCAAGCCATTGCACTTGTCTCCATTGTTGTCTGTACATGTCCTTGGAACGAAGTTCCCTACTGGAGCCGGCCAATCACCTGTTTTGTAGGTGAGCAAGGTGGCTGGGGCGAGGATACTTGGATTCTCAGGGTCTGTAGAAACTGGGCCAAAAGGTCGGGCGTTAATGATGGCTGCTACGCCTCGTAAGACAGATCTCCAACGAGAGAAATTTTCAAAGGTAACTGGTACTGGGTTATGATCGAGGGGAATATTTTGGTTTTCTTGACCATCGTTGAGAAGATGGTGGCTTGGACCACCGGTTTCTCTCTCGCAGGGGTTGATTTACTGAGTACCTGAGGTCGGATGTCAGCATCTTGATCTGGATTTATAAGTTCATTGTGTTCCGCCCCGGTAACGTCGAGGTGTCTTGACAGGTCAAGAACTCAGGACCTTTATCCAGGTTGACTCTGCCAACTGGGAAGCAGGGATGGACCGTGTAGCATGATCCGCTGGGTTCTGGTCTGTTGGCACATGTCGCCACTGCTCAGGTTCTGAAGATTTTCTGATCCTGTCGACTCTATTGCTCACATAGACATAAAAGCGTCTGCTTTGGTTGTGAATGTAGCCCAGCACCACCTTGCTGTCCGTGTAGAAGATGGTGGTTTGTAGCTCAAGGTCTATAGTTTTCTTTATCAGGTCAGCAAGCTCCACGGCCAATACGGCGCCGCACAGTTCTAACCTTGGTACTGTGTGACCTTGTTGTGTGCTATCTTCGCCTTTCCCATTACGAAACCGATGTGAGTATTGTTCTCCCCCGTAGACTCTGACGTATCCTACAGCTGCTATTGCCTTAGTCGATGCATCTGAAAAGATGTGCAGTTCTTTTTCAGTGCAGCTGCGGGTGAAACGGGAACGTATGTGCGCTGAACACTAACGTTTTGGAGACATCTCAGGGAGGCACACCATTTCTCCCATTCTTGCTTCTGGTCTGGTGGAAGTGGCTCATCCCAATCTTTGGTGTTTTTGGGATAGCGTACGTAGAAGGAGCCTCCTTGGATCGTTACAGGCGCGGCAAATCCTAGAGGGTCAAAAAGGCTGTTCACCGTTGACAGAATTCCTCTCCTTGTGAAATTGGACTTCTGGGCTGGAACTCTAAAGGTGAAGACGTCCTTCTTCAAGTCCCAACATAGACCGAGACTACGTTGGATAAGAGGCATGTCTGTTGTAAAATCTAGGTCCTGTAGTCCCTGGCATGATCTTCAGGACTGAAGGCTTCAAGCACTTCCTCACTGTTGGACGCGATTTTGTGCAATGTGAGGTTGGCTACTGCTAGCATCTGGCGTGTTCTGTTCAGTAGGTCTATAGCTTCTGCTGGTGTGGCTACAGATTTTAGACCATCATCTACATAGAAATCTCGTTCCACGAATCGTCTGGCATCTGTGCCGTATTTGGTTTCGCCGATGCGAGCGGTGCGTTGCAGGCCGTAGTTGGCAATTGCCGGGGAAGAACCGTTCCCAAAAACGTGCACTCGCATTCTGTACTCCGTTATCTGCTGGTTGCGCTGTTCGTCACTGAACCACAGGAAACGTAGGTAATTGCGGTGGTCTTCTCTGACTAGGAATGAGTAAAACATCTGCTGGATGTCGGCCATAAAGGCTACGGCTTCCTTTCTGAAACGAATGAGCACGCCTAGGAGGCTGTTGATGAGATCCGGTCCTGTGAGAAGGGCTTTATTCAGGGAGAAGCCTTGGAATTTTGCACTCGCATCGAAGACTACCCCGAATCTGGCCTGGCTTTTGTGGGTGGTACACTCCAAAGAATGGCAGGTACCAGCATTCTTCACCTTCTTCCAGAGGTGGGGCAAGCTCAGCATGTCTGTTCTGGAGCATCTTATCTATGAACGCCACTAGATGATCTCTCATTGGCGGTTTCTTGTTCATGAGTCGTCTCAGACTGAAGAGGCGCAAGAGAGCTTGTTCATGGTTGTTTGGCAGGCGCTGTCTGGGTGTACGGAAGGGTAATGGGGCTACCCAGCTCCCGGAGGCGTCCTGTTGAAGTTCTTTATCCATGAGCTGCAAAAGTCTTTGTCTTCTATTGACCAGGCCAGGTCATTATCTTCTTTGCTGGTCTCGAACACCGTTGCTCCTAAAACGGGATTGTTTGTTGAAGTCGTGAAGTGCTCGTGACATTGTTTGAAGTGTGATGCCTCCCCATTACTGAGAATGGAGGTTGCGAAAACGTTGACTTGGGTTGGGGCCTGCAGCCGATCGATACAAACTGTTCCTAAGATGGCCCATCCAAGTGCAGACTTGCGGGCAAACGGAGAACCTGCTGGGCCTCTAACCTGGTCATGTTGAAGGAAAGCTTCGGAGGCGTCTAATCCCAACAAGAGAAGGATTTCAGCTTCGGGGTCTAGGGCAGGAAGAGGCTAGCCATGTGTTTTCAGGTGAGGTATATTGCTTGCTACCTCTGGTGTCGCTATCTGGTTGCGATCATCTGGCAAAGCATCCCATTCTAGCAATGGTGGCAGTTTCAGTTTTTGCACTTCCATCTAATGATTCTATGCAGAATCCAGTGACTTTCCTCCCCGCCGTGCGCTGGGAACCGGTGCACGTGGAAATAGTGAATGATGTGTCATCGGTTCGGACGTTAAAGAGGTCGAAGAATCCTGACCTGGCTAACGATTGATTGCTTTGTCCGTCCAGCATCACATACATCTTCACAGCTTCTTCAGGGTGTCCGGTTGGGTAGACTTTGGTTAGGTAGATCTCGTGGCATAAGCGAGGGAATGCTGAGCCACCACATACTGTCGTGCAGTTGATACTTGCGGTTGCCTCTCGATGCGCTTCAGTATTGTCCTGTGACTCCTTAGGCAAAGGAGGGGTAGGTGTTGTCCATTGTGTTGGCTCGGAATCTGGATGCAGTGCACCAGGGTGTCTGTCACTACCGCATAGGCGACATTGTACCTTACTTGTGCAAGCTTTGGCCATGTGCTCTGTAGACTCACAACACTTGAAGCAAAGTCTGTACTCCCTGATCAAGGCTTTCCTTTCTTCTAGGGGCTTCTTTCCAAAGTTCTCTGCACTTGTTCAGAGAGTGCGAGGACTTGTGGAGTGGACAGAAAGGATCTTTATTTGTGCTTAGGGTTTTAGGTAGTGCTCTCTTCGACGGATGCTCATCTGACTTGCTTGTGGATGAGGCAGCGACCTGTGTTTTGTGGACAGACACAATGGTCCTTTCCCTCGCCATTTGTGTTGTTCGCTTGAAGTCGGAGTTATAGTTGGCCCTTTTGGTGGTAGGAACTCCGTTTCTCTGAAGCTTCGATTTCGAGGATCGTTGCACACCGTTTTGTTTGGTAGGCAACAAATTCTTGAAGAGCGGCGAAGGGAGGGTCTCTGTCTAGGTTGCGCTCTCTATAGGCATCTGATAATTCGATCCACTTTTCGATTAACTGTGTAGGTAATTTTCTAACGATAGGCTTCTGTGTTCTATGCTGGTCGAGACATGTCAGTCCCGTTAGGTTAGGATCTTCTTTGGCTGCTCGCAACTGTGTAAGGAGAATAGAGAAGTCCCATAACCTGTGAGGTTCGTTAGTGCGGATGACTGGGAAATCGCTAACACGTTCTAACAACGAGGACTCCGTCAACGTGGATGCACCAAACCGTTGATCGAGCACTTCCCAGGCTTGTTTGAGGGCGATGACTGGGTCACCGAGATGAGATGAATAAATATCCTTCACTACTCGTGTAGATTCTGGTCCTAGCCAAGCCATCAGATGTATGATCTCCTGATTGGCCGTAACCTCTCGTCACTAACGGTATGTAAGAAGATGTGCTTCCATAGTAAATAGTCTCTGCCTGGCTTGTCAGAAAACTTCTGTGCTCCTCTTGAAGCCAAATCCACCTTCCCTTGTCGAGGTGGGCATTCTGTGTTTCTTTCCCTGGGTGTCGCAAAGTCCATCTGGGCTGTATGGGGCTTGTATTTGGGGGAGATGGTAAGCTGAACCATATGGAATTGGTGAAAGCAGGATCAGGGGTTTCCCGTGGGTCCTGGTAAGCATAGTCCCTAGGATCAGGAGCGGAAGCTAAGGACAGCTGTTCTGTGTCTGCAGAATACTTGTTGATTATTACGTCTTGCCATGACACATGTGATGGTTGTTCCTTTCGCCGCTGGGCAGGTCGATCGTGTTTGACGGGCTTCACGTCCGTCCATGAGTTGCCTTGAGGTTGTGGCTGGAACACTGCTGCCTCTACGTTGAGGTTATGGCTCGCGGCTACTCTTGTGTCTGCCTGCTGAGTATCCTTCACTAATGCTGATGGAACAATCTGGTTACCTCTTGTGTCTTGGCTTGTTGGAGTAAATTTTTCAGTTTCTAGGAGGGTTTCGACTTGTACGAATTTGGCGGTGTCAGCATTCTGAATAGTTCGCGAAACTAGTGGTTGAGATTCTCCTCCTTGTCCCTGCCGTAATGAGTTCTGGTTGTTCACGTAGGCTTCGACACGGTTCTGCAAGTTCTCTCCTTCCAGCTGTGTAGGATTGAAGTTGAGGGAAGCATTGGCAGCTTCCGCCCGTAAAGCTGTTGCCCGTACTGCCTTTTTTGCAGCCTCCCGTTTATGCTGAAGATACGTACGGTTGGCTTGAGCTATGGCTTTGGCCACTTCTTCCTCTTGTAATCGCTCTTCATCTGCCACTTGCAGATCTACAGCAGCTTCATCAGCCTCGATTTGTGCTAATATCGCTAGGGCGGCGGAGACTCTCTTTACTCGAGGCACGGGACGAACGGCTGTGATGAGAGGATGCTTTGGAAGAATGGTTAGAGCCTGTGATATAAGATTGCTGTGAAACGTTGCTACCTGAGTGAGACCGTGCCGGTTTGGGGTGAAAGGACGAGGCTTTCTTTGAAGCATGAGAAGAGGCCCTGTACGAGCGATGGATGACTCCGACTCGGCCTTCTCGTTGCTTGTGTCCTTTGCTTGCAGATTTGTCTGAGAGTCATCACAGTTTGAAAGGAAATTCGCATGCTGTATGTTAAACGCCTGGATGCTTTGTAAGTCCGCTTGGAGACTGGGTCTTCCAACTGTGACTGGATGAAAATGAGGTGGCGTTCGCTATCCTTTGACTTTAGATGCGTCTTCCTCATGCGTTCGTTCTCAATTGTGATGCGACCAGGAGGAGAGAGCTCTCCTTTAGGTTTATTGCAGAGCTCTATTAATTTATCTCGGGAATTAGTGTAGCTTTTGTAATACCTGTCCCACTCAACCATCAGATACGATCGCATTTCCTTGGTGAGCTCCCTATGCGCCCTCGTTTCATATTGTCTCTGAGTTGCCTTTGCATCTTCTGAATTTCGGAGGACACACTCTTCATTTGAGTCGGGGTCGATTAGTAGGCCCAACTCTTTTGCACGTCACAGCCTTCTGCCATGATTGAGGAGACTCAAGAAATTGCTAAAACACTTTTAGAAATGTCAATGCAGTTCACTATTTGCCCACTTGGTGCGTTGCGCAAACTGTTGTAGACGTAGGCGTGGTTCGCCTTGCGGTCTCTGGGGAGCGCTGCTGGAGTGCGTTGCAGCTGGCGCTGTTTACCTTGTGGTCTCTGGGGAGCGCTGCTGGAGTGCGTTGCAGCTGGCGCGGTTTACCTTGCGGTCTCTGGGGAGCGCTGCTGGAGTGCGTTGCAGCTGGCGCTTTTACCTTGTGGTCTCTGGGGAGCGCTGCTGGAGTGCGTTGCAGCTGGCGCGGTTTACCTTGTGGTCTCTGGGGAGCGCTGCTGGAGTGCGTTGCAGCTGGCGCGGTTTACCTTGTGGTCTCTGGGGAGCGCTGCTGGAGTGCGTTGCAGCTGGCGCGGTTTACCTTGTGGTCTCTGGGAGCGCTGCTGGAGTGCGTTGCAGCTGGCGCTGTTTACCTTGTGGTCTCTTTGGGAGCGCTGCTGGAGTGCGTTGCAGCTGGCGCTGTTTACCTTGCGGTCTCTGGGGAGCGCTGCTGGAGTGCGTTGCAGCTGGCGCGGTTTACCTTGTGGTCTCTGGGGAGCGCTGCTGGAGTGCGTTGCAGCTGGCGCGGTTTACCTGCGGTCTCTGGGGAGCGCTGCTGGAGTGCGTTGCAGCTGGCGCGGTTTACCTTGTGGTCTCTGGGAGCGCTGCTGGAGTGCGTTGCAGCTGGCGCGGTTTGCTTGGCTTAATGCTGGCCTGTAGTTTGCAGAGGAGTCACCAAAGGACGCTGAGTGTAACTAATGTGAGAGATTACTGGGCTAGGGAGTTTTACCCTGGATGAGGTCTGCAGAGCTGGAATTTCCAATTATAGATCTCCTAAGGGCCTTGCCTTGAGTCTCTGTTTTGGCTTTACCAGGCCTGCACCCCCGAGGGTGATTTTCCTTTCCAGTGTATTTTCTCTTTCAACAGTAGTTAAGCTAACAGCTGAATTAATAACTCATTCTGCGCAGACTTTCTTGCCTTTTAAGCCACATGCCTTGGAACCTTTACTTTGATATAAACTTCACAAACTTGTTTTCTCAATTGCTGAAGTTAAGCTGCCTTTCCATGAGGTGAGAAAAAAGGAGGGTGAGCAGCCAGACTGACTCATTTAGCTTTAAATGCAAAGAAAAATGTCCTTTAGGAAGCTGGCTTTTAGATGCAGCTGCATAAAGTGAAGGTCAAACAGTCTTTCATTGTTTCAAAGGGTTAACAATCAAATGGAGCTTGGGAATGAATCTATCCAGCCTCTTCTCACTGTTCTGTTCCCACGGTAGCTTTGCAGAAAACAGCAGTGATAACTCCGATAAAGGGGTATTTTACATACAGATTCTTTATTTCCAGGCATCCTAAACAAACACTTACAGTGTTGAAAAGATTCATCCGGATTACTCAGTCTGTCCCTTCATACGGTGTGAGAAGAGGGTAACTTCACTCCCATGCTGAGAGAGTGTGAGAAGCTGCTCTTCTGGAGAATTGGAATTCCTAATGGAGGGCTTTCTTCTTACCAGCATGCAAAGCACCTCAGGACCAATCAGACACATAGAACTGGTCACATGTCACAGAACTACATTTCCCTGAAGACATTGCCCTTAAAGGGATAGCTCTTAAACATTATAAAGCTGTCTCTTAAGGAGACAGTAGCCAATACTGACTATTCTCAGGCTGCTCTAGTCAGCACAGCTGGGGTCTGCTTGTGTCACTGAGCGGCAGGAGGACAGACCCTGTGCGGTAATGTGCTGGGGAGAGGGAGTGTGGTGAGCGCAGCCTACGCGGCAATGTGCTGAGGAGAGTGAGTGTGGTGAGCGCAGCCTGTGCGGCAATGTGCTGGGGAGAGTGTGGTGAGCGCAGCCTGTGCGGCAATGTGCTGGGGAGAGCGAGTGTGATGAGCGCAGCATGTGCGGCAATGTGCTGGGGAGAGTGTGGTGAGCGCAGCCTGTGCGGCAATGTGCTGGGGAGAGCAAGTGTGATGAGCGCAGCATGTGCGGCAATGTGCTGGGGAGAGTGTGGTGAGCGCAGCCTGTGCGGCAATGTGCTGGGAGAGCGAGTGTGAGGAGCGCAGCCTGTGCGGCAATGTGCTGGGGAGAGGGAGTGTGGTGAGCGCAGCCTACGCGGCAATGTGCTGGGGAGAATGAGTGTGGTGAGCGCAGTCTGTGCGGCAATGTGCTGGAGAGAGTGTGGTGAGCGCAGCCTGTGCGGCAATGTGCTGGGGAGAGCAAGTGTGATGAGCGCAGCATGTGCGGCAATGTGCTGGGGAGAGTGTGGTGAGCGCAGCCTGTGCGGCAATGTGCTGGGGAGAGCAAGTGTGATGAGCGCAGCATGTGCGGCAATGTGCTGGGGAGAGTGTGGTGAGCGCAGCCTGTGCGGCAATGTGCTGGGGAGAGCGAGTGTGAGGAGCGCAGCCTGTGCGGCAATGTGCTGGGGAGAGCGAGTGTGAGGAGCGCAGCATGTGCGGCAATGTGCTGGGGAGAGTGAGTGTGAGGAGCGCAGCATGTGCGGCAATGTGCTGGGGAGAGCGAGTGTGAGGAGCGCAGCATGTGCGGCAATGTGCTGGGGAGAGTGTGGTGAGCGCAGCCTGTGCGGCAATGTGCTGGGGAGAGCGAGTGTGAGGAGCGCAGCATGTGCGGCAATGTGCTGGAGAGAGTGTGGTGAGCGCAGTCTGTGCGGCAATGTGCTGGGGAGAGCGAGTGTGATGAGTGCAGCATGTGCGGCAATGTGCTGGGGAGAGTGTGGTGAGCGCAGCCTGTGCGGCAATGTGCTGGGAGAGCGAGTGTGATGAGCGCAGCATGTGCGGTAATGTGCTGGGGAGAGTGAGTGTGATGAGCGCAGCCTGTGCGGCAATGTGCTGGAGAGAGTGTGGTGAGCGCAGTCTGTGCGGCAATGTGCTGGGGAGAGCGAGTGTGATGAGCGCAGCATGTGCGGTAATGTGCTGGGAGAGTGAGTGTGATGAGCGCAGCCTATGCGGCAATGTGCTGGGAGAGTGAGTGTGATGAGCGCAGCCTGTGCGGCAATGTGCTGGGGAGAGCGAGTATGATGAGCGCAGCCTGTGCGGCAATGTGCTGGGGAGAGTGTGGTGAGCGCAGCCTGTGCGGCAATGTGCTGGGGAGAGTGTGGTGAGCGCAGCCTGTGCGGCAATGTGCTGGGAGAGTGTGGTGAGCGCAGCCTGTGCGGCAATGTGCTGGGGAGAGTGTGGTGAGCGCAGCCTGTGCGGCAATGTGCTGGGAGAGTGAGTGTGAGGAGCACAGTCTATGCGGCAATGTGCTGGGGAGAGCGAGTGTGAGGAGCGCAGCCTGTGCGGCAATGTGCTGGGGAGAGTGAGTGTGGTGAGTGCAGCATTGTGCTGGGGAGAGCGAGTGATGAGCGCAGCCTGTGATCCGGCGCCCTCTCTGTCTGTGTCACTGCAAATACCAGCTCTTAGCTAAAATGATAGGTGTCTGGATCGGCCCCCACTTGGTAAGTCTAGAGAAGTCAAGACATGAAAATAAAGTGCTCTTTGGTTTGTTTCAGGCACCGCGTGGTCCTGGGGTATCCACGGCATGGGCAGAGCTCCGCAGCGTCGCAGAAAGAAAAACAACACCTTGGAAATGTGGTTTAATGACCAAGAGATCCAGCGGGTGCTGTGCAGCGACAGCTCCAGCATCGATTCCCTGGACAGCTGGATCAGAGAAGGTGGAAAGCCTCGGCCTGCGCTAACCAGGACACGAGCCGAGAAGATCCCCACGTTTGACGAGTTTTACGATTGAGGCCAGAACGGGTCTGATTGGGGAGAAAAGCCCAACTCCAAACTGGTTGTTTTTAATAATTACTTTATTATTACGTAACTATTTTATTCTATGATTAATATTATTTATGTGTGGAAGAAAAACAAACGTTTAAAGGAAACACAATGAAACGTAGCGTTCTTGTCAGGAGACGGCTGAGCAAGCGGATCGGGGTCTGAGGTTACAGGGGGGCTTCTATGCATCCAACATGAGGCACATAAAGGCGTCATATCTTCCCCAACTACCTTAAACCAGTTAAACGAACACGAGTTGCTCATCATGGAGGGTGATCCATCACTAAAAGGGGTTTTAGCCCCAAGATTGGTTGGTCAAAACAGACCTAAAAGACGCTTATTTGACGTTTCCCATAGATCCTCTAAGCAGGACTTTCCTTCAGTTTCATTCGGAGGACACTCTGGAGGATCAGGTCCCTTCCATTCGGACTCTCGTCCACCCCGAGCGAATGAAGCCAGTGGTGTGGTTCCTCCGCAGCGAAGGAGCACGTCTAGTGATTTATCTACACGATATACTCTGGACAATCAATCTCTTATCCAATCTAGGCTTCCTAATCCATTACAAGACATCAGTCCTCACACTGACACAATCCCTAGAATTCCTGGGCTTTACCGTCAATTCACTAAAAATGTCTCTTTGCCTTCGGCCAAGATTCGGCAGATTCACAAGGAAATCAGGCAAAGAATTCCCTCTGGGACGTTTATCTCGCCTCTTAGGTCTCCACTCAGCATCAATACAGGTGATCGTTCCAGGATCGCTGTATCACCGTGCACGTCAACGTCTGAAGGCTAAGATACCTGCGGAGAGGATGCCTTTACCCCGACCTTATCTCTCTAGATGAAGACCCAAAGTCAGAGATGCAATGGTGGTTTGACCACATAGACACATGGAATGGCAAAGCCATTATCCACCCACACCAGAATTAGCCATAGAGTCGGTCGCCAGCAGATCTGGTTGGGGCGCGCGCTATGGAACACTATCCACATGCGGCAGATGGGTTTCCACAGAGCTGGCCGTACACATAAATGGTTTAGAGCTCCTAGGTGTATTGTTTGGCTATTGAAAGCACGCTCCATCCTCCAAAACAAGGACATCAGCCATGAGGTATATAAATCACCTAGGTGGCCCCAGATCAGAACAACTTACGGAGATAGCCAGATCCTTTTGGGGGTTTTGCCAGTGGCGTAACTAGAAACCTGAGGGCCCCGGTGCAAGAATCCACGAAGGGCCCCCCCCCAAAAAAAATCTATGTATTTTTACTTAGTATTGCCTAGGGATGCACCGATACCACTTTTTTAAGACCGAGTACCGATACTTTTCTTTAATGTCATGTGACGCTTTCCAATAAGAACAGACCATATAAAAATGCCCCCAGCTCACATGTATATCCCCCCGATATATATATATTCATACTGCCCCAGCTCATGTATATGCCCCAGCTCACACATGGATATTGCCCCCCAGCTCATGGATATGCCCCAGCTCACACATGGATATTGCCCCCCCAGCTCATGGATATGCCCCCCCAGCTCACACATGGATATTGCCCCCCAGCTCATGGATATGCCCCCCCAGCTCATGGATATGCACCCCCAGCTCTCACATGGGTATGCCCCCCAGCTCATGGATATGCCCCCCAGCTCTCACACGGGTATGCCCCCCAGCTCATGGATATGCCCCCCAGCTCATGGGTATAAGGGCCCCCCAGCTCTCACATGGGTATAAGGGCCCCCCAGCTCTCATGGGTATAAGGGCCCCCCAGCTCTCATGGGTATAAGGGCCCCCCAGCTCGCATGGATATTTGGGTCCCCCAGCTCTTACCTCTGCTGGTCCCAGGGCAGGCTCCGCTGGCGTTGTTCTTCTCCTTGGCGAGCGGCCGCTGGAAACATGCGTCTTGGCCGCTCGCCGGAAACCACCTGATCAGCGCAGAGGTCTCGCGAGAGGATCTCGTGCGCTGGTCAGGTGGTTCCTATCCCACGTGAGCGGCCAAGCTGCATGTCAGTGGCCGCTCGCAGGGAGAGGGATGGCCAGCGCGCGGCTCCCAGATTCCGGCGCTGATTGCCGGAATCTGGCAGGCGGCGCCGGGCCCCCCTCCAGTGGCAGAATGCCAGGGCCCGGTCGCAACTGCAACCGCTGCGACCCTGGTACTTCCGCCACTGGGTTTTGCCTATCCCACTATATTTTTGTCCAAGCCCGATACATTCCAGGCCTCACCAATGTAGTGGTGGACTGGAACTCCGGATATTTGGTGGACACCAGTGAGAATGGACGGCAGGGTGTTCTCCAGTTTATCATCTCTTTGAGGACCATTTTCTATAGATCTATTTGCTCCTCGCCTCGAAGCGCAAATACCACATTTCTACAGTTGGAAACCGGACTCCTTCAGACATCCTCAACCACTTTGAAGGACTCAGAGGGAACGGTGCAGAACCTCCTGCAATCTCATTCCCTCCGGCTAGTAGCTTGGAAGATATCAGGGGTCACTGACCTTCAGATAAAGTCATTGCACCCCGAGGGCATAAAATGCTGATCTGACTTCATGGAAGTCTTTGGAACCACTGGGAGAGGCGAGCATTGGCGGGAGACAGGCTGCATACACGCAGGACGTACTATTCCATCCTGTGGCGTTAAAGCCCGCTTAATGTAAGACGTAACCGTACGTTCTGCGTCTTTAACCCTTTCGCTGCTGAGGCTTTTCACGCCTCTGTGCTGAGGTCATTTTTACCGGTTTTGCTCATCATGTTTAAACGTGTTTTGAAGCTTATTTTAGTATATGACCCAGACATATTATATATCATTCTTTCCGTCAAACTCGGCAGATTCATAATATGTCATTATTATATGTATACGTTATGTCATGTCTGTATATTATAACAAAAAATGCAATAAAATATGTATTTTCAATAATTTACAACGTGTAAAGTGTTTTTTTTCACATTTTAACATGCGAGCATTGCGGTTATATTTTGTATGGGGTGCGCTTGTTAAAAAAATTAGAGATGGGGTCTCGTTACATTTTATTTTTGGGGAAAATTACGCGATTTTTAACAAACGCACCGCATACAAAAATCGTTAGTGCAGCATCATTGTTCACATTATAATTGAAATGGGAACAATATTGCTGCATTAACAAACCAAAAAAAAGAAAAAAAAATAATTTTTTTTTATAATTTTATTTTTAAATATATTTTTATTTTTAATTTTAATTTTTTTTAAAAAACTTTTTTCACATTCGAGTTTGGTATCGTTGGAACGGCCATGCTCTGGCCGATCCAACCATACCAAACTTTAACCCCTAGCTGCCACGGATCGGGAGATAGGGAGTTCCAATGAACTCCCTATCTCCACCGTTGGTGGCAGTTAGGGGTTAACTCTAGGACTGGCGTCATCGTGCTACGCACGATGACGCCAGTCCTCAGGGGGAGTTCCCGGAGGCTTGGCCGACATCCAAGATGTCGGCCAGCTCCGGGAAAGGATCACGAACCGACGCTTTTCAGCGCCGATTCGCGATACAGCTCCCCAGGGGTTAATGCCAGGCACCATTTGGAAGGGCAGGCTGTGCCCTTCCAAATGGTGCCTGGGTTAACCCCCGCAACGCCGCCGATCAGGAGGGAGAGAGGTCCGAAGGACCTCCCCCCTCCCTTTCAGGCGCCTCCTCCGCACATGCGGGGGGGGGCGCCTGAATTAGGTGTCATCGCGCTGCCGCGATGACACCTAATTTCAGCGGCTGCGGTTCCGGATGCTGGGCTGACATCGAGGATGTCAGCCCGCATCGGGGGGGCCAGCAATCGGCCGGAACCCGGCCGAACGCTGACCCCAAAGGGAGGACGCGCTCAGCGCGTCCTCCGCATACCAGCAGCCATGCGGAGGACGCGCTCAGCGCGTCCTCCGCATTGAAGTGGTTAAAGGCTTAAAAGAGATTTTATTTGTGTCAATATACTTTGTCTGTGTTTTGTCTTTGTTTCTTTGCTGCTATCGGTTTCAGTAAAGAAAAGCATAATATTCGCCTCCGTGTCTTTACTATAATCATGATGCCCCGTCAATGAAATAGGGGAATCTGAGAGCTCTGGCGCCACAGATATTTATTACCTACACTTCCCAGAATGCTTTGCATGCAATAAATGGCCAGAGAATAATGGGAGGGGTAGATCAGAAAACATGGGGGGGGGTGGCCAGAGTTTCAGATCCCTGCTCTAGATGATCCATATCTGGAGATAAAGTGAGGACAAATTCATTGGGTCACCAGGTCGGCCATGTTTTCCTGGACACATATAATTTATTCACTCTGATGGGCAGTGCATGAAAAATGCCACCCTGCACCATGTATAACCCATACACTGCAGGTAAGAAAAAGGAATCCCGGGGGACTTGATTTCCTTCCTGCATTGTATGAGTTATACATGGTGCAGGGCAGCACTTCTCTGTGCTTCCCTCTGTATGAAATAGTAATATGTGTCCCGGAAAACATGGCCGCCTGGCTAAATTTTTCTATTGCGGTGCTTTCTCGTACATCACACTTTGGCGATTCCAGTTTGCTGCCCCTGCGGAGATTTCACTTTCCACCGCAATGTCCCTGAAGTGCGCCGAACATGAAGCCGCTGAAAACCAGCGCCGAAATGCAGGAAAAAACAAGAGAAATGGAACTTTGCTAATAGCTGATTAAACCAATAAAAATGCTTTAACCACTTCGCTGGGGAGGACACGCTGAGCACGTACACCCGCAGGTAGCGTTGGCTGCAGAGGACGCGCTGTGCGCGTCCTCCCTTTGCAGCCAGCGATCAGCCGGATTCCAGCCGATCACTGTGCCCCCCAGTGCGGGCTGACATCCTTGATGGTCGGCCCAGCATCCGGGACCGCCGTGGGCACCAATAGATGTCATTGCGGCGGCGCAATGACATCTATTTCAGGCGCCCCCCCGCGAGTGCAGAGGAGGTGCCTGAAAGGAAGGGGGGGGGTCCTTTGGATCTCTCTTCCCTCTCCTTCAGTTCGGGCCAGCGATCAAAGCCAGGCATGGTTTGGAAGGGCACAGTCTGCCCTTTCAAACGGTGCCTGGCTTTAACCCCTTGGGGACCGGATCGCTATTCGGTGCCAAAAAGCACCAGATAGTGAAGCAGCCTCCTGGTTGTAATTCGGGTTAGGAGATTGTGACTCGGTGGTAGACAAAGGAGATGGAGGTCTTCTTAAGCAGGAAAAGTATTTATTCGGTACCGAGCCTTGAGTCAGGTCTAGCCCAAAAAGACTCAAGGGGCGAGCCAACAGAGAGACAAAGAATTTATACATGGCTTGTAAAAATGCACACCTTATTCCCCTCCCCAGGTTACCCTCCCACTTAGCATATCAACCTTCATTATACATATTGGACTTTATTCATCATTTTGCAAGTCAGCAAGGTTCACTTCAAAGAAACGACCCTTGAGCCCACTCTGTATTCTCTGTCTAGTCAATATGGTCATAAAAAGGAA
This sequence comes from Leptobrachium leishanense, assembly GCA_009667805.1. NCBI lineage: Eukaryota > Metazoa > Chordata > Amphibia > Anura > Megophryidae > Leptobrachium > Leptobrachium leishanense. The sequence goes on along the minus strand of CM019075.1, from coordinate 66,995,824 downwards.
TCATTCTTCCAAAACAAATATGGCAAGCTATGGGAATTACGCATTCCTTCTGCTGTCTCGATATATTAAGCAACTTTTATGGCTTAGAGTTAAAGACCTGGGGGGGAGAAGAGATAATTCTTCAGTCAGCAGAAATCAGGTTTATTTGAGGCTACACTTAGCTGTTAGTTAGAGCAGGCAAACTTAGTTGACTCTAGTGAGCACAAAGGGACTGCAGACTTTTAAAACACAAAATGGAGTTGGTAGCCTACCTTGAGCGAACACCAAAATGGCGGATTAGCTGTGTTAGTATATTTCTAAATTAAATCCCAAGATATCTCAATAGCAATCCTTTCCCGGAGCTGGCCGACATCTTGGATGTCGGCCAAGCTTCCAGGATCTCCCCCTGACGAATGGCGTCATCGTGCATAGTGTGATGACGCCAGTTTTGGAGTTAACCCCTAGCTGCCACCAATGGTGGAGATAGGGGGTTCATTGGAACCCCCTATCTCCCGATCCGTGGCAGCTAGGGATTAAAGAGCATGGCCTTTCCAGCGATACCAAACATGACCATGTTAAATGTAAAGAATTTTTTTTTTTTAAATTAAAATAAAAAATAAATAAACAGGTTTTTTTTCTGTTTTGTTTTGTTTATGCAGCAATATGGTTTCCATTTCAATTATAATGTGAACAATGATACTGCACTAACGATTTTTGTATGGGGTGCGTTTGTTAAAAATCGCGCAACTCATAGAAAATATAACCGCAAATGCTCGCATGTTAAAATGTGAAAAGAAACACCTTACACCTTGTAAATTAGTGAAAATTAAAATTTGATTGCATTTTTTGTTATAGGCAGGACATGACGTATACATATAATAATGACATATTATGAATCTGCCGAGTCTGACGGAAAGAACGATATATAATATGTCTGGGTCATTTATTAAAATATGGCTTCAAAACACGTTTAAACATGATGAGCGAAACCGGTAAAAATGACCTCAGCACAGAGGCGGGAAAAGCCTCAGCAGCGAAAGAGTTAAAATGTGTCTAATTTTAAAAAAAAAAAAAGAAATTGAGAAAGTATTTTACCAGGAAGGATACATTGAGATTTCTCTGGTTTTCCAGGAAGGATACATTGAGATTTCTCTGGTTTTCAGTATGTCCTGGGTGGCGAGTCTGCATGCCCAAGGACACTTACTGGAGAGGTGCTCTTGCCGGGATCGAACCTGTGTCTCCACAGTCTCTCCACGCAGAGCAGTGATGTTACCTCTACTCCACCCAGCCGGTACGAATAATTAAAAAATATTCGATAAGAAAATATAATCAGAAAGTCTGTTACAGAATTAGAAAAAAATTGTAATCACCTAAAAAAATTCCAGAAAATAAAAAGTCTTTTTACTGAAAATGAAAAGAATAAACGGTTTAATAAAAAATAAAAGACGTAAAAATAATATTTTTTCCATTAAATCCTATGGGATTCTCCTGTTTAAATCTTCCGAACGGAATCACTGAAAATCAGGGCATTTCACTGACATTGCGGCGCTGTTCGGTGTCTATAAAAATAAATTCAAGTTCCCATTGATCCCACACAGAGGCGGCCCTACAGATAGTGAGGCCTCGGGTAAGGGTTAATGGGAGGCCTCGGGTAAGGGAGGCCTCGGGTAAGGGAGGCCTCGGGTAAGGGTTAATGGGAGGCCCGTCTCGATATTAAAGTAATAGAGAAATTAACGGAATACATTTTAAAAACTCCCCAAACACTCTCTCTGCGTCGGACTATGTGAACGCAAGAGTATATTGATGTAGAACGTCATATGAAAACAGACAATCCATATAAATAGCATCATGTGAGGCCCATACGTGAGTGAAGCCTTAGACAACCACCTATCTTGCCTAATTATAGAGCTGCCTCATATATTCCTCAGCGCTGCGGAATATGCTGGCGCTTTATAAATAAAGAAGAATAATAATAATAATAATATAGAGACAGCATAAAGCACCATCAAATCTTTCCCTGTGGATACAGGTTTGATCACATGTTTTTGCTGATATCAATATATGTCCATAAGTCAGATTTTTTTCAGGGTGTTGTGTGCCAGATGGTAAGTGCTACTTGAGGGTTCTCACACTTCCTTTTTAGGAGGTCACTGCTAGGAACGTCCGTGTTTGATACAGGAGACCAGACATAGACGATTATATAAAACAAACGACAGGAGACAAAAGGGGCCGATTCTGACCCTGCTGTGACCGGAACCAGAGCCCTTATAGTCTGAAGATGTTAAGGGACCCCAGGTCTTATTCTGACCTTCAAGGATGACATGGTCATATTGTATCGCCCATGCTGCTGGAGAGGTGTACATCAGGAATTGTGCAGTATTTCACCATGACAAAGGGATTGTTTTCTTAATAAAAGCAGGTGCCTGGTCACGGTGAGACGCGCTCCTGCCTCTCACTCATTCTTGAATCATAGTGACTCAGCACAAGTCACCACCTGTGTATAAAGCACCGGCAGCAAAGCGAAGGAAATCCCTAAAATCTCCATCCAGTGTGTGCGGCGCTCAACTCCTGGGAGACCAAACCAAAAAGTAAGAGACCTTGTGTGAACTTGGGGTGCGTGGACACGGAGATGCAGGCCTGAGGGCCTTTATTATTTTCTTGCTCTCTTTTGTGCATAATGTTGGTATAATCTGTGATTATGAAAAAATGCTATTGTCTGGTTCATTGTGTATCTGTTACTGAGGATTAACCTACCAGCCTACTCTTTGTCTCAAGAATGTGCTTATCTGTTTATATTTGAATAGGTTGTAAATCTGCTGTCTGTAATCTGTTATCCTGATTCCCATTGTCTTGACTCGTTTAGAAATGTTACATAATGTTTAATTTAATGGTCCCTAATCCAATTATGTTTCACCTTCCAAGAGGCAAATAGTTGTCCCAATTATCCGTTTCAGTCTGGTTGGGCCCCCAGCACTTTCTAGGGGGGTGTTTGTATATTGACCTATGTGTGACTGTATAAATGTATGTGTGTCTGTCCCTGATTAAAAGTTAGTTCCATTCTGACCCTGAAAACCTCCAGATCTACAGCCTTGTCTTATTTCTGGGGGTGCTAGCGGCTCTATGTGTCCCGGTCCACAAGCTTCGTCTGAGGACTGGAGGAAGACACAGGAGTCTGCTGCCACGGGGAGAACACAGGGGTCCCGCAAGGAAGCGGCATTGACAGATCCGACCCTTTAAATGCACGAAGAGCAGCACAGCTTTCCTGGGTGTGCAGAGCATCGCTCCGCGGCAGGGATCAGGTGCGGCAGGGACGCAGCTCCTTCATGGATTTGTCAGGAGGAATTAATGAAAAGCTGCAGCGACACTTTATTCAGACACAATATTACAAAATGCACAGAGCTAAGGGGGCTCCAGGTTTGAGCACATGGGGAATGACAGCACTCTCACATGTAAAGAAGTGCTGCAGCAGCTTTTTAGAACAGGAGATCTTGGTGAATATCTTTAGGGTGTGATTTCTGCTCAGCTCTCTGTATAGTAACATAACACAATCTTATTCTGTAGATCCGGTGCAGCTCCTGTGCTTTGCTTCATGCGAGGCCCGGCCTCTGTATAGTAACATAACACAATCTTATTCTGTAGATACGGTGCAGCTCCTGTGCTTTGCTTCATGCGAGGCCCGGCCTCTGTATAGTAACATAACACAATCTTATTCTGTAGATACGGTGCAGCTCCTGTGCTTTGCTTCATGCGAGGCCCGGCCTCTGTATAGTAACATAACACAATCTTATTCTGTAGATACGGTGCAGCTCCTGTGCTTTACTTTATGCGAGGCCCGGCCTCTGTATAGTAACATAACGCAATCTTATTCTGTAGATACAGTGCTTTGCTTCATGCGAGGCCCGGCCTCTGTATAGTAACATAACGCAATCTTATTCTGTAGATACGGTGCTTTGCTTCATGCGAGGCCCGGCCTCTGTATAGTAACATAACACAATCTTATTCTGTAGATACGGTGCAGCTCCTGTGCTTTGCTTCATGCGAGGCCCGGCCCCTGTATAGTAACATAACGCAATCTTATTCTGTAGATACGGTGCAGCTCCTGTGCTTTGCTTCATGCGAGGCCCGGCCTCTGTATAGCAGTGCCGTGCAGTGAGGTCAGTGGCTGCTGGTGAGGCACTGGTTAGTATCAGAGCCAGATATACAAATGCAAAACAGCCAAAAAACATTCCAGCTCCCAAAGAGGCTTCAGGCATTTAGTACAATCAGAAGGACGGACACTGCGAGTAAGGACTGACTGGAAGCCGATTCTGTTCCCACAGACCTCTCGCTCCTTTATACAGAACAATTATCTTACAATATGCCTTCTAAATTGCATTGGTAAAGACTTCTTAAATTAAGAATCTGCAGTCCTGGGTCCTTGTACCTGGACTTGTTTTCATACAGGGCTATTCATTCAGACAGAGGTGAAAAGCAGGAGAATGACTGGAGAATGGAAAATTCTAGGTCAAAATAGCCAAACCAAAAAAAAATTCCCTTTCATGATCTCCTATTTTGACCTAGAATTTTCCATTCTCCAGTCATTCGCCTGCTTTTCACCGCTCTCTGAATAACCCTGATACAGGGCTATTCAGAAAGAGGTGAAAACCTTGAGAATGACTGGAGAAGTGAACATTCTAGGTCAAAATAGTCAAACCAGAAAAATTTTCCCTTTTATCTCACTTTCCAAATTGGCTGTTCATTTTCCTGCCAATTCTCAAGGTTTTCACCTCTCTGAATATCCCTGATAATCATTGTGCTGGCTACACTATAAGGGATATTCAGAGAGGTGAAAACCTTGAGAATTGGCAGGAAAATGAACAGCCAATTTGGAAAGTGAGATAAATGGGAAAATTTTTCTGGTTTACCTTCTCCAGTTTTTCACCTCTTTCTGAATAGCCCTGTATCAGGGTTATTCAAAGAGCGGTGAAAAGAAGAATAATGACCCTGTATCAGGGCTATTCAGAAAGAGGTGAAAACCTTGAGAATGACTGGAGAAGTTAAACCAGAAAAATTCTCCCATTTATCTCACTTTCCAAATTGGCTGTTCATTTTCCTGCCAATTCAAGGTTTTCACCTCTCTCTGAATAACACAGATTTTTTTTTTTATGAGCCTAAAATGTTAAGCCAACGCTTGCCCCATGCAAAAAAAAAACACGTGAAAGAAAGGGTTTGTAAAGAGACTAGCACTGTAAGAACACACACACCGCTCTATATGCTGCCCCTATAACAAAAGTATTAAGAGCAGTCTGGCCACATCCATTAGGTTTCCTTAAAGCACCTATACATTTTGCGTCATTCATATTATACTGAAGGGAAATCAAGCCACTGACCCAACCTGACTTCTGCACACTGCAGGGCAGCACTTTCAGGCACTGACAGGGAGCAAAATGGAGATCTGACACCCCAGCCCAAAGCCAGTGACCCATGAAGCACATGCTGTGATCTGACAGCCCTGGTAGAAGAGTTGAGAGAGTCTTGCTGGCAACTTTGCATCTGCTGAGTCCCCCACCTGTCCTGTCCTGTCCCTCCCCAGGCAGCCTGGCTAGAGGTACAATACATCATACAGATTGGCAGCTAAGCACGATCTGAACATCAGCACAGAGGAAAGCCATGGCCTCTCCCCCCCCAGTGAGGTCACTTACCTTGCAGCTGGGCAAAGAGGGCTTCCTGCTGCTGCACCCCCTCAGATCCCTCCTGGGGGGCAGATGTGTTGTGCATTCTTCCAGCCCCAGTTAGCAGACAATAACCAGCCTGGGGTATAACTGGGCATCCCCAGCTGTGGCAGAGCAGGGCACCCCTGTGCCAGGCTCCTGGACTGCAGCTCCCCATGCAGCCAGTCAGGGGTTGTCCATCATGCAATCTTTTCACAGCCTGTATTGGAGGGCTGCCTGGTCTAACTGCTAGACTTCCTGTCAATCAGAGGCAGTCCTCTAATGTAGGGGTTTTCTGGGAATGGCTTGGACCAATGGTGCTTTCCCATTGGTCCAAGCTTTCCCATGCTCTATCAGTGCCTGTCAGTCTGTGCGGCACTAATGAGCAGTGATCTCTGACGTGTGCTGCACACATCTTGAGCAGTTTACTCAATTAGTGCAGCGGGGAAACCTCCTGCTATGCAAATTGCGTAAGCTGGGAAAACTAATGCCTGCAGAGGCAGAGGACGGAGCTGACAGCGGGGGAGCAAGTGAGTTTGTTTTTAGTTTATTAATTTAACAATTAATGGCAGGTGAGGCTCTGCCTCCCCTGCCTCCACTGACTGCACGTCCCTGCTGTATAGTAACATAACACAATCTTATTCTGTAGATCCGCTGCAGCTCCTGTGCTTTGCTTCATGCGAGGCCCGGCCTCTGTATAGTAACTGCGTCTGTGGAATCAGTGTCAGTGCGTGCGACTGCAGAACCAGTGTCAGTGCGCGCTCGACTGCAGAACCAGTGTCAGTGCGCGCTCGACTGCAGAACCAGTGTCAGTGCGCGCTCGACTGCAGAACCAGTGTCAGTGTGTGCGACTGCAGAACCAGTGTCAGTGCGCGCGACTGCGGAACCAGTGTCAGTGCGCGGCTTTAGTATCTGTGGAAGTAACGTGGCTCTGTCTCTTTCCCCAGTGCCTGGGTATATCCTGACATATTTTCCAGTCCGAGGTAAGGATATAAACCCGTCCCTCCTGAAGGTCCTCTGTGTGAATTCTCTGAACCAATCACAGGCAGCACAGGTTTAACGGAGCTGCAGAGCATTGCATCTGTATCCTCTAATGCATATGAGAAATCGCTCGCTGTAATCACTCACTTGCCCTTGTTCTAAATAACATTACGACATAAATGACCATGAGAGGGCGTGATTATTTGTGGTGTCCCATGATGCCGCTGGGCAGAAGGTGAGTGAAATCCATTCTCGAGTTACAACCAGCAGCGCACCAAGGAGTTAATCAGAAAACAGCAAATTTCAGAAAAATAAGGTTTATATTTTAGTTGTTTTTGTTTAACACTGTACGGGATTTCGGAGCCTGCCGCGCCACATTCCTGCCGCCGGGTAAGCAGGACACGCCCCTTCTGGAGGCTGCGCCGTAATTGTGGATTATTCCAGCCTTGGTGTTAGAATAATCTTAATTTTAATAAAGACATGTGGCGAATCTTTAGCATTTTCTGTTCTAAACCTCCAGCTGCAAAGAAAGTTTACATAGCAACAGAGTAACCAATAGACAACAAGAGAGCAGTAAGCCCCTTCCAAGTCCTCTTTTATTTGCTGCTGACCTCCAGGTGAGACGTTTACAAAACAGCTCCTGGTTGTCAGGCTTAGATACATGTATTGTTAGACCCGCCTTTTGGGTGTTGCAGTGATATATTCACACCCCTGTCACTAATTACTAGAACCATCCACTGCGTCCCGATCTCACAATGCAAAGCATAATGAACATGTCCACAATCTGACCGAAGCGCCGGATTGGGGTTTCCATGAATTGGCTATTTTTGGGATAAAACATTCAGCTCTCAACTGATTTGTCAAAACATTCCAACTCGGAGAAAAAGCAAACTAAGTTTTCATTGAAATGGTCTCTCTGCTCCCGGCACAGACAATAATCATTAACGCGTGTGTGTCCTTAGCCAGGGCCGAGCCGATTCGCCTGCTGTTGGCCGATCAGGGACAGACGTGGACGGACGACGAAGTGCAGCTCGCTGACTGGTTTGGAGGAAAGACTGATCTGAAGAAGAACGCCGTAAGAACATGATCTGATCCTTTCTTTCCTGCACTAAGGGCGATACGTCTAAAGAGTCCATAAACTTCTCCTTCCCGACCTTAACGCACGCGCTTTACTCACTGGCTCAGTCCCTGCAAGTCGCATAGCAGTGCACAGCAGAAACGAGACATCTTGTATCTGAATCAACACTTAGAATCCGTGTGACATCTTGTATCTGTATCATCACTTAATATCCGTGTGACATCTTGTATCTGTATCGTCACTTAGTATCCGTGTGACATCTTGTATCTGTATCGTCACTTAGTATCCGTGTGACATCTTGTATCTGTATCGTCTCTTAGTATCCGTGTGACATCTTGTATCTGTATCGTCTCTTAGTATCCGTGTGACATCTTGTATCTGTATCGTCTCTTAGTATCCGTGTGACATCTTGTATCTGTATCGTCACTTAGTATCCGTGTGACATCTTGTATCTGTATCGTCTCTTAGTATCCGTGTGACATCTTGTATCTGTATCGTCACTTAGTATCCGTGTGACATCGTGTATCTGTATCGTCACTTAGTATCCGTGTGACATCTTGTATCTGTATCGTCACTTAATATCCGTGTGACATCTTGTATCTGTATCGTCACTTAGTATCCGTGTGACATCTTGTATCTGTATCGTCACTTAGTATCCGTGTGACATCTTGTATCTGTATCGTCACTTAGTATCCGTGTGACATCTTGTATCTGTATCGTCACTTAGTATCCGTCATATCTGTGTACATGTGCATCTTGTATCTGTATCGTCACTTAGTATCCGTGTGACATCTTGTATCTGTATCGTCACTTAGTATCCGTGTGACATCTTGTATCTGTATCGTCACTTAGTATCCGTGTGACATCTTGTATCTGTATCGTCACTTAGTATCCGTGTGACATCTTGTATCTGTATCGTCACTTAGTATCCGTGTGACATCTTGTATCTGTATCGTCACTTAGTATCCGTGTGACATCTTGTATCTGTATCGTCACTTAGTATCCGTGTGACATCTTGTATCTGTATCGTCACTTAGTATCCGTGTGACATCTTGTATCTGTATCGTCACTTAGTATCCGTGTGACATCTTGTATCTGTATCGTCACTTAGTATCCGTGTGACATCTTGTATCTGTATCTCACTTAGTATCCGTGTGACATCTTGTATCTGTATCGTCACTTATAGTATCCGTGTGACATCTTGTATCTGTATTGTCACTTAGTATCCGTGTGACATCTTGTATCTGTATCGTCACTTAGTATCCGTGTGACATCTTGTATCTGTATCGTCACTTAGTATCCGTGTGACATCTTGTATCTGTATCAACACTTAGTATCCGTGTGACATCTTGTATCTGTATCGTCACTTAGTATCCGTGTGACATCTTGTATCTGTATCTTCACTTAGTATCCGTGTGACATCTTGTATCTGTATCATCACTTAGTATCCGTGTGACATCTTGTATCTGTATCGTCACTTAGTATCCGTGTGACATCTTGTATCTGTATCGTCACTTAGTATCCGTGTGACATCTTGTATCTGTATCGTCACTTAGTATCCGTGTGACATCTTGTATCTGTATCGTCACTTAGTATCCGTGTGACATCTTGTATCTGTATCGTCACTTAGTATCCGTGTGACATCTTGTATCTGTATCGTCACTTAGTATCCGTGTGACATCTTGTATCTGTATCGTCACTTAGTATCCGTGTGACATCTTGTATCTGTATCGTCACTTAGTATCCGTGTGACATCTTGTATCTGTATCGTCTCTTAGTTATCCGTGTGACATCTTGTATCTGTATCTTCACTTAGTATCCGTGTGACATCTTGTATCTGTATCGTCACTTAGTATCCGTGTGACATCTTGTATCTGTATCGTCACTTAGTATCCGTGTGACATCTTGTATCTGTATCGTCACTTAGTATCCGTGTGACATCTTGTATCTGTATCGTCACTTAGTATCCGTGTGACATCTTGTATCTGTATCGTCTCTTAGTATCCGTGTGTGACATCTTGTATCTGTATATCATCTTACTTAGTATCCGTGTGACATCTTGTATCTGTATCGTCACTTAGTATCCGTGTGACATCTTGTATCTGTATCGTCACTTAGTATCCGTGTGACATCTTGTATCTGTATCGTCACTTAGTATCCGTGTGACATCTTGTATCTGTATCGTCTCTTAGTATCCGTGTGACATCTTGTATCTGTATCGTCACTTAGTATCCGTGTGACATCTTGTATCTGTATCGTCACTTAGTATCCGTGTGACATCTTGTATCTGTATCGTCTTAGTATCCGTGTGACATCTTGTATCTGTATCGTCTCTTAGTATCCGTGTGACATCTTGTATCTGTATCGTCACTTAGTATCCGTGTGACATCTTGTATCTGTATCTTCACTTAGTATCCGTGTGACATCTTGTATCTGTATCTTCACTTAGTATCCGTGTGACATCTTGTATCTGTATCAACATTTAGTATCCGTGTGACATCTTGTATCTGTATCGTCACTTAGTATCCGTGTGACATCTTGTATCTGTATCGTCACTTAGTATCCGTGTGACATCTTGTATCTGTATCGTCACTTAGTATCCGTGTGACATCTTGTATCTGTATCGTCACTTAGTATCCGTGTGACATCTTGTATCTGTATCGTCACTTAGTATCCGTGTGACATCTTGTATCTGTATCGTCACTTAGTATCCGTGACACATCTTGTATCTGTATCTTCACTTAGTATCCGTGTGACATCTTGTATCTGTATCGTCACTTAGTATCCGTGTGACATCTTGTATCTGAATCGTCACTTAGTATCCGTGTGACATCTTGTATCTGTATCGTCACTTAGTATCCGTGTGACATCTTGTATCTGTATCGTCACTTAGTATCCGTGTGACATCTTGTATCTGTATCGTCTCTTAGTATCCGTGTGACATCTTGTATCTGTATCGTCACTTAGTATCCGTGTGACATCTTGTATCTGTATCGTCACTTAGTATCCGTGTGACATCTTGTATCTGTATCGTCACTTAGTATCCGTGTGACATCTTGTATCTGTATCGTCACTTAGTATCCGTGTGACATCTTGTATCTGTATCTTCACTTAGTATCCGTGTGACATCTTGTATCTGAATCATCACTTAGTATCCGTGTGACATCTTGTATCTGTATCGTCACTTAGTATCCGTGTGACATCTTGTATCTGTATCGTCACTTAGTATCCGTGTGACATCTTGTATCTGTATCTTCACTTAGTATCCGTGTGACATCTTGTATCTGTATCGTCACTTAGTATCCGTGTGACATCTTGTATCTGTATCGTCACTTAGTATCCGTGTGACATCTTGTATCTGTATCGTCACTTAGTATCCGTGTGACATCTTGTATCTGTATCGTCACTTAGTATCCGTGTGACATCTTGTATCTGTATCGTCACTTAGTATCCGTGTGACATCTTGTATCTGTATCGTCACTTAGTATCCGTGTGACATCTTGTATCTGTATCGTCACTTAGTATCCGTGTGACATCTTGTATCTGTATCGTCACTTAGTATCCGTGTGACATCTTGTATCTGTATCGTCTCTTAGTATCCGTGTGACATCTTGTATCTGTATCGTCACTTAGTATCCGTGTGACATCTTGTATCTGTATCTTCACTTAGTATCCGTGTGACATCTTGTATCTGAATCATCACTTAGTATCCGTGTGACATCTTGTATCTGTATCGTCACTTAATATCCGTGTGACATCTTGTATCTGAATCGTCTCTTAGTATCCGTGTGACATCTTGTATCTGTATCGTCACTTAGTATCCGTGTGACATCTTGTATCTGTATCGTCACTTAGTATCCGTGACATCATCTGACCGTGTGACATCTTGTATCTGTATCTTCACTTAGTATCCGTGTGACATCTTGTATCTGTATCGTCACTTAGTATCCGTGTGACATCTTGTATCTGTATCGTCACTTAGTATCCGTGTGACATCTTGTATCTGTATCGTCACTTAGTATCCGTGTGACATCTTGTATCTGTATCGTCACTTAGTATCCGTGTGACATCTTGTATCTGTATCGTCACTTAGTATCCGTGTGACATCTTGTATCTGTATCGTCACTTAGTATCCGTGTGACATCTTGTATCTGTATCGTCACTTAGTATCCGTGTGACATCTTGTATCTGTATCGTCACTTAGTATCCGTCGTGTGACATCTTGTATCTGTATCGTCACTTAGTATCCGTGTGACATCTTGTATCTGTATCGTCTCTTAGTATCCGTGTGACATCTTGTATCTGTATCTTCACTTAGTATCCGTGTGACATCTTGTATCTGAATCGTCACTTAGTATCCGTGTGACATCTTGTATCTGTATCTTCACTTAGTATCCGTGTGACATCTTGTATCTGTATCGTCTCTTAGTATCCGTGTGACATCTTGTATCTGTATCGTCTCTTAGTATCCGTGTGACATCTTGTATCTGTATCGTCACTTAGTATCCGTGTGACATCTTGTATCTGTATCGTCACTTAGTATCCGTGTGACATCTTGTATCTGTATCGTCTCTTAGTATCCGTGTGACATCTTGTATCTGTATCGTCTCTTAGTATCCGTGTGACATCTTGTATCTGTATCGTCACTTAGTATCCGTGTGACATCTTGTATCTGTATCGTCTCTTAGTATCCGTGTGACATCTTGTATCTGTATCTTCACTTAGTATCCGTGTGACATCTTGTATCTGTATCTTCACTTAGTATCCGTGTGACATCTTGTATCTGTATCGTCTCTTAGTATCCGTGTGACATCTTGTATCTGTATCGTCACTTAGTATCCGTGTGACATCTTGTATCTGTATCGTCACTTAGTATCCGTGTGACATCTTGTATCTGTATCGTCACTTAGTATCCGTGTGACATCTTGTATCTGTATCTTCACTTAGTATCCGAGTGACATCTTGTATCTGTATCTTCACTTAGTATCCGTGTGACATCTTGTATCTGTATCGTCACTTAGTATCCGTGTGACATCTTGTATCTGTATCGTCACTTAGTATCCGTGTGACATCTTGTATCTGTATCGTCTCTTAGTATCCGTGTGACATCTTGTATCTGTATCGTCACTTAGTATCCGTGTGACATCTTGTATCTGTATCGTCACTTAGTATCCGTGTGACATCTTGTATCTGTATCTTCACTTAGTATCCGAGTGACATCTTGTATCTGTATCTTCACTTAGTATCCGTGTGACATCTTGTATCTGTATCGTCACTTAGTATCCGTGTGACATCTTGTATCTGTATCGTCACTTAGTATCCGTGTGACATCTTGTATCTGTATCGTCTCTTAGTATCCGTGTGACATCTTGTATCTGTATCGTCACTTAGTATCCGTGTGACATCTTGTATCTGTATCTTCACTTAGTATCCGTGTGACATCTTGTATCTGTATCGTCACTTAGTATCCGTGTGACATCTTGTATCTGTATCGTCTCTTAGTATCCGTGTGACATCTTGTATCTGTATCGTCACTTAGTATCCGTGTGACATCTTGTATCTGTATCGTCACTTAGTATCCGTGTGACATCTTGTATCTGTATCGTCACTTAGTATCCGTGTGACATCTTGTATCTGTATCGTCTCTTAGTATCCGTGTGACATCTTGTATCTGTATCGTCTCTTAGTATCCGTGTGACATCTTGTATCTGTATCGTCTTAGTATCCGTGTGACATCTTGTATCTGTATCGTCTCTTAGTATCCGTGTGACATCTTGTATCTGTATCTTCACTTAGTATCCGTGTGACATCTTGTATCTGTATCGTCTCTTAGTATCCGTGTGACATCTTGTATCTGTATCGTCACTTAGTATCCGTGTGACATCTTGTATCTGTATCGTCTCTTAGTATCTTTAGTATCCGTGTGACATCTTGTATCTGTATCGTCACTTAGTATCCGTGTGACATCTTGTATCTGTATCTTCACTTAGTATCCGTGTGACATCTTGTATCTGTATCGTCACTTAGTATCCGTGTGACATCTTGTATCTGTATCGTCTCTTAATATCCGTGTGACATCTTGTATCTGTATCGTCTCTTAGTATCCGTGTGACATCTTGTATCTGTATCGTCTCTTAGTATCCGTGTGACATCTTGTATCTGTATCGTCACTTAGTATCCGTGTGACATCTTGTATCTGTATCGTCACTTAGTATCCGTGTGACATCTTGTATCGTCACTTAGTATCCGTGTGACATCTTGTATCTGTATCGTCACTTAATATCCGTGTGACATCTTGTATCTGTATCGTCACTTAGTATCCGTGTGACATCTTGTATCTGTATCAACACTTAGTATCTGTATCAACACTTAGTATCTGTATCGTCACTTAGTATCCGTGTGACATCTTGTATCTGTATCGTCACTTAGTATCTGTGTGACATCTTGTATCTGTATCAACACTTAGTATCCGTGTGACATCTTGTATCTGTATCTTCACTTAGTATCCGTGTGACATCTTGTATCTGTATCTTCACTTAGTATCCGTGTGACATCTTGTATCTGTATCGTCTCTTAGTATCCGTGTGACATCTTGTATCTGTATCTTCACTTAGTATCCGTGTGACATCTTGTATCTGTATCGTCACTTAGTATCCGTGTGACATCTTGTATCTGTATCAACACTTAGTATCCGTGTGACATCTTGTATCTGTATCGTCACTTAGTATCCGTGTGACATCTTGTATCTGTATCGTCTCTTAGTATCCGTGTGACATCTTGTATCTGTATCTTCACTTAGTATCCGTGTGACATCTTGTATCTGTATCGTCACTTAGTATCCGTGTGACATCTTGTATCTGTATCGTCACTTAGTATCCGTGTGACATCTTGTATCTGTATCAACACTTAGTATCCGCCGTGTGACATCTTGTATCTGTATCGTCACTTAGTATCAGTGTGACATCTTGTATCTGTATCGTCACTTAGTATCCGTGTGACATCTTGTATCTGTATCGTCTCTTAGTATCCGTGTGACATCTTGTATCTGTATCTTCACTTAGTATCCGTGTGACATCTTGTATCTGTATCTTCACTTAGTATCCGTGTGACATCTTGTATCTGTATCTTCACTTAGTATCCGTGTGACATCTTGTATCTGTATCGTCACTTAGTATCCGTGTGACATCTTGTATCTGTATCAACACTTAGTATCCGTGTGTGACATCTTGTATCTGTATCGTCACTTAGTATCCGTGTGACATCTTGTATCTGTATCGTCACTTAGTATCCGTGTGACATCTTGTATCTGTATCGTCACTTAGTATCCGTGTGACATCTTGTATCTGTATCGTCACTTAGTATCCGTGTGACATCTTGTATCTGTATCGTCACTTAGTATCCGTGTGACATCTTGTATCTGTATCGTCACTTAGTATCCGTCCGTGTGACATCTTGTATCTGTATCTTCACTTAGTATCCGTGTGACATCTTGTATCTGTATCGTCTCTTAGTATCCGTGTGACATCTTGTATCTGTATCGTCACTTAGTATCCGTGTGACATCTTGTATCTGTATCTTCACTTAGTATCCGTGTGACATCTTGTATCTGAATCATCACTTAGTATCCGTGTGACATCTTGTATCTGTATCGTCACTTAGTATCCGTGTGACATCTTGTATCTGAATCGTCCTCCCTTAGTATCCTTGTGACATTTTGTATCTCGTACATTTGTATCTGTTAATCGTGTCACTTTCTATTAGTTTAGTATCCGTGTGACATCTTGTATCTGAATCGTCACTTAGTATCCGTGTGACATCTTGTATCTGTATCTTCACTTAGTATCCGTGTGACATCTTGTATCTGTATCGTCTCTTAGTATCCGTGTGACATCTTGTATCTGTATCGTCTCTTAGTATCCGTGTGACATCTTGTATCTGTATCGTCACTTAGTATCCGTGTGACATCTTGTATCTGTATTGTCACTTAGTATCCGTGTGACATCTTGTATCTGTATCGTCACTTAGTATCCGTGTGACATCTTGTATCTGTATCGTCACTTAGTATCCGTGTGACATCTTGTATCTGTATCGTCACTTAGTATCCGTGTGACATCTTGTATCTGTATCGTCACTTAGTATCCGTGTGACATCTTGTATCTGTATCGTCACTTAGTATCCGTGTGACATCTTGTATCTGTATCGTCTCTTAGTATCCGTGTGACATCTTGTATCTGTATCTTCACTTAGTATCCGTGTGACATCTTGTATCTGAATCGTCACTTAGTATCCGTGTGACATCTTGTATCTGTATCTTCACTTAGTATCCGTGTGACATCTTGTATCTGTATCGTCTCTTAGTATCCGTGTGACATCTTGTATCTGTATCGTCTCTTAGTATCCGTGTGACATCTTGTATCTGTATCGTCACTTAGTATCCGTGTGACATCTTGTATCTGTATCGTCACTTAGTATCCGTGTGACATCTTGTATCTGTATCGTCTTAGTATCCGTGTGACATCTTGTATCTGTATCGTCTCTTAGTATCCGTGTGACATCTTGTATCTGTATCGTCACTTAGTATCCGTGTGATCTTGTATCTGTATCGTCACTTAGTATCCGTGTGACATCTTGTATCTGTATCGTCACTTAGTATCCGTGTGACATCTTGTATCTGTATCGTCACTTAGTATCCGTGTGACATCTTGTATCTGTATCGTCACTTAGTATCCGTGTGACATCTTGTATCTGTATCGTCACTTAGTATCCGTGTGACATCTTGTATCTGTATCGTCACTTAGTATCCGTGTGACATCTTGTATCTGTATCTTCACTTAGTATCCGTGTGACATCTTGTATCTGTATCGTCACTTAGTATCCGTGTGACATCTTGTATCTGTATCGTCACTTAGTATCCGTGTGACATCTTGTATCTGTATCGTCACTTAATATCCGTGTGACATCTTGTATCTGTATCGTCACTTAGTATCCGTGTGACATCTTGTATCTGTATCGTCACTTAGTATCCGTGTGACATCTTGTATCTGTATCGTCACTTAGTATCCGTGTGACATCTTGTATCTGTATCGTCTCTTAGTATCCGTGTGACATCTTGTATTGTTCCGTGTGCCTGCAGTTGCCGTAGCCCTCATTCGGTGCTTCATACAGTCCTCCTCCTGCCGATACCAACTGCGTAATATTTCCAGAATTCGGCCATTTCTTACCGCTGTCACCACAAAACAACTCATACACGCCCTGGTAATCTCCCGACTCGACTATTGCAAAAATCTCTTATCTGGCCTCCCTCTGTCCCGCCTCTCCCCCCTACAATCCATCCTGAACGCCTCCGCCAGGCTAATTCACCTCACCCGCCGCTCTGTCTCTGCCGCTCCCCTCTGCGAGTCCCTTCACTGGCTCCCCATCCACTGCAGAATTAAGTTCAAAATCCTTATCCTTACCTACAAAACCCTCACTAACTCAGCTCCCCACTACCTGTCCTCACTAATCACCAAATACACCCCAGCCCGCTCCCTAAGGTCAAACAGTGACCTGCGCCTAGCTTCTCCCCGCATCACCTCTTCCCATGATAGACTGCAGGATTTCTCACGCGCAGCCCCCACTCTCTGGAACGCTCTCCCTCGTACTGTCAGACTTTCCCCTAACTTCTCTTCCTTCAAACGCTCCCTTAAAACGTTCCTATTTAGGGAAGCCGACCACCCAACTCACTGACGCAATCATCAATCACTCTCACCTTACAGTCCTCTCCTCCTGTTTCCAACCCCAACCCTCCTAGATTGTGAGTTCCTACGGGAATAGGGCCCTCATCTCCTCCTGTACTGTTTGTCAAATGTTGTTCAATGTATTGTAACCCTGTCTATACTGTGCTTATTGTACAGCGCTGCGGAATATGCTGGCGCTTTATAAATAAAGAATAATAATAATAAATAATAATAATAATAATACAGGCTCTTGTCGTCCTGCAGGTTTTCGAGCAGCTGCCGAAGTTTCAGGATGGAGACTTTGTGCTTTACCAGAGTAATTCAATCCTGCGATACCTGGGATGTAAACATGGTGAGAGCCTGCACAAACTTGTGCCTAGTCTGTACCATTGTATTGCGTGTCAGAATGTGTCTGTTCGAATTGTAATAATAAGCCTCGGAGGCGAGTATTGCGTCTCCTTGTATTTATTAAAACCGCAGCAAAGGATTTTTTAACATTGAACTGAAACGCATGTAAAACATCCTAGAAAAACAAACCCAGGTCCCAGTCAGGATACACCCCCTCTCTTCTGGACCAATCCCTGTGAATGTCCTCCTTATATATTCCCCTGTGACGCCTCCTTGATCCTCTTTCCTTGCTGCTGCGTAGACAGATGAGTATTTTCGTGATTTTTCTCTGAATTACTGTGATTGATTGTAGGTTGTTTTATGCTACGTCCCGGCTTTAACCACAGCGTTCGTCTGCTTTAGTTTACATCTGCCTTAGTGAGTAGCTGCAGGGTTATCTTACATTAAATTTTCCCTTCTCGCAGCTGTTACTGCGCTCGGAGCCGGGAACACATGCGCGGTGGGGTTCCCGCGCCTCCACTCCGCTCTGCTAGTGATCCAAGATGCCGTGACAAAAATCGTCTCCTAAGCGCCCGTCACCGGAGGCTGAATCGAACTCAGGGGAGAGCTCCAACCGACAATCTGACCCAGATGATGAGTCTGGTAAACGCTCCCCTCCACTTGTTGTAACCCCCCAGTTACATATTGCAGCCGGGCCCTTAATTGATTCCACTATACAGGCCTCTATATCTACAGCCGTATTTCATGCAGTTGCTGCAATGTCGGCTGATTTTAAAAACACTTTGGCGGAGGCCATCTCGGAAGCCACTGCTATGCCACAACTTATGGCTAATGCTTCCCCGGGCACGTCACTCACTTCAGTGAGGCCCCTCAGAGACACCCCTGCCACGTGCTGCGGGTAAAAAGTCGATCAGCAAATCCAAACATACCCAAAGCTGGCTGGCAACCCCGCACCACTGCCTGTGGATATTGCTACCGACTCAGATACAAAATCTTGCAAAAGAGCCCACAGACGCCGGGCGCTGGTGGCGGACCCCAACCCCCAAAAGAGCGAGATCTCCTGATTCCACTCCAGAAATCGAGCAAGCCCCAGATAATGATGATCTCGATCTGGAGTCGGATGAAGGTGAAGCAGTAGATGCTTTGGACACCACGCTCCTGATGATAATTTGACATCAGAAACCACTCTGCCATCATCCACTCCGACAACAGAGATGGTTTATGACCCCCAGGGGAACCCCCTATTTTGCCCTGAGGACCTCCAGCATCCAAAATCTAAGGATTGGTCACCCCAACCTCAAGTGGCCAAATATGTGGACGTCAGAGTCCGAAAAGCCTTAGACAACGGCACCCGGGCTAAAATGAGAGCGGAATGCCCCCGCCCAATTACTGAAGGCAAGACCTGCCTTACGCCCAAAGTGGATGTTAGCTTCCTCCAATATACGGAGACCCATGGTTGGTCCATGCTTTCTGCAATTGCCAGGATAAACTCCTGGACATAGTTGGTCCACTGACCCGCTTACTAGATGCTGCAGAAACTGCACGCATTAAACAGACCCCTCTTTGCCCTATGGCAGTATCCAACTGGGCACTTCGCTCCTTGAGTTTCTCAGGGAATGCCAACTCTGCCCTGGCTACGGAGAGACGTAGATCCATTCTGTTAAAAGTGGATCCCACCCTGACTGCTATAACAGACACGGATCTGGCAGGAAAAGCAAAAGGTTTCCTTAAAGACATGGGGGAATATTCAGGGGCCTTCAATCAGATCAATAAAGTATCACACTCCCTGAAGATCTTCCCCGGTCGGGTCTCTGGGAAGGCCGGCAGGACACGGGGTTGTGCTGCCGGCCGTGCGGGCTTTACCAACACATCACGCCCAGCTACCGGCCTCGCTGCCCCTGGCTATTACAACGCCGGCTATGACCAGCCACCGCAACCTCAATTCTTCCCGTCAAGATCTCGACCTTGGAGAGGACGGGGCTTCCGTGGCTATAGAGGTTCCTACTCTACTAGGAGACCCTCAGGTGAGCCTTCAATTACTCTCTGCAGATGTGTTATGTGTGGGGGGCCGGCTGAAGTCTTTTCTCCACAGATGGGAGACTCTGTCCTCGGATGCCTGGGTTTTATCCACGGTGAGAGGTTTTCAAATAATTTTTACTGCCCCCCCCTATCCAATACAACCCCCTGTCCTTCCATTCCACTCTCGGAGGAGGGTACACGGATGATGGAACGCGAGGTAGCAGACCTCAAACGCAAGGGCGCTATAGAACCCGCTCCACTGTCATCTCAGGGCTTCGTCGGCAGCCTCTTTCTTGTGGCAAAGAAAGGGGGAGGTCGTCGCCCTGTCATCAATTTAAAATCCCTAAACGAATACGTGGTTTACAACCATTTCAAAATGGAAGGGATTCACCTTCTGCGGGATATGTTACTACGGGGAGATCGACCTTCACGATGCTTCCCTGACTGTCCCCATTGCACCAAATTGTCATGATTTCCTCCGCTTCCAGTGGGGGCCTTCGACCTGGCGGTTTTGCTGCCTCCCCTTCG
Source organism: Leptobrachium leishanense (assembly GCA_009667805.1). Taxonomy (NCBI): domain Eukaryota; kingdom Metazoa; phylum Chordata; class Amphibia; order Anura; family Megophryidae; genus Leptobrachium; species Leptobrachium leishanense. The sequence goes on along the minus strand of CM019075.1, from coordinate 66,975,485 downwards.
GCCTCTCTTTTTTACCAAGCTCCTGAAGCCGGTCGTGGTGGATCTCAGAGCAAGAGGCGTTCGTTCATCATATATCTGGATGACATCTTACTGATGGCCTCCTCTCCCTGTCTCCTACAGACTCACATACAATGGACGGTATCCTTGCTACAGCCTGTCTTACGGGTTGGGGGGCTCGCTGCGGGACACTAGAGATGGGGGGTCGTTGGTCCCCCCAAGAGAAGTTGATGCAAATCAACGGCCTGGAGCTGTTAGCAGCCCTGTTCGGCTTCGATGTTTCGCAGCATCCTTCGGCCATTGCGGTCTGCTATTGAAAATGGACAATTTTCCGGCAGTCCGCTACGTCAAAGGGCTCGGAGGACCTCATTAGGTTCTATTGACATCTCTGGCAACCAAGCTCTGGGACTGGTGCTTCACACGGGTTATAGAGGTCCAGGCCCAGTTCATTCCCGGGTTATCCAACCTGGTGGCGGACTGGAATTCAAGGCACACCGAGGATTGTGGGGATTGGCGCTTGAAACAGAAGCCATCTCCGCATTCTGGGGTCCTTTTCAGATAGATCTGTTCGTCGTCTCGGCTGAATGCAGTTACATCTGTTCTTCCGTTGGAGTCCGGACCCGGAAGCGCTAGCATCAGATGCCTTCCTCCAGCTGTGGACTCCTCACCGCCAGTTTGTGTTCCCGCCTTTTCACCTGATCGGTCGTGTACTCCATCACGTCAAGGCTCAGGGGGCAGAGATTGTCCTAATCGCTCCTTTCTGGGATTTTCCCAGATTGTTACCACCGTTCCCGGACCTTCTCGTGGATGCGGATCTGCATCCTCACCCAGCGGCTGTTGTCTGTCAGCGTGGCTGGTCTCTTGGGTCCAGGGCTCGCCACAGAGTTTCAGAACATACTTCCTCCTCAGTGGAGCTTGGGCCCCTGGCACCAGATCATGCTACAATTCGGCATGGCAGTCCTGGCTTCGCTGGTGCTTGGCACAGGATTTGGATCCCGTTCAAGCCCCTTTGAAATTTGTGCTGGATTTCTTATCAGAAACTTTTGACTCCGGCAAGTCTTACCGCACTCTTAATGTATTTCGCTCCATCGGCTCACCATGTGGGCTTTAATGGGGTACCTGTAGGCCGGCACCCACTGGTATGAAGTTTGCTGAAGGGTATGAAGATTGCACCCCCCCCTCCACGATATTTGACTACATGGGATGTTTCCCTTCTGCTGCAGTTCTTGTCAGACTGGCCTAAGGAAAAACGCGTCTAAAAACAGTCTATTTTTTTCCCCCCCCCCCCCCAGCGGTATCCCGTGTGGCTCGGGGTTAAATTCCCATGTTGGAAGCGGTAACCACGAGCAACGCTCGGGATGCTGCTGGATACGTCACCTCTCCCCGCGCTCCCTCGATGTCCCCCGCATCCTCCTCCGGCGACCTCATTACTTCCTGGTTCAATCCTCGCGAGAAGGAAACCAGGAAGTATGAGGTCGCGATCGCCGGAGGAGACTGCAGAGATCAGCGAGGGAGGGAGCGCACGGAGAGGTGATGTATACAGCCTGAGTGTGTCTCAGGGTTACTGCTCTCAGCAGTGAAATTTAACCCCGAGACACACTCAGGAACACCGCCAGGGGGGTTAATAACCTATTGTCTTTATGACAACTTTCAGGCAAAACTCGTTGCACTTTTGTGATTAATTTCATGTAAGAGGGTGGGTGATGTCCGTGCCCTGGACTTTCAGGCCGATCTTTCGCACCTGAGGGTGTAAGGTTCGACATCTCCCGTCGTACAAAGATGTCTATTTTGTCTGTGTGTTACCCGGCTTACGTCCGGTGCTTTGTTTGAAGGAATGGGAGTCTCGTACTCTTGCCTTACGCCCCCTGTGTCTCCATTATTTCTTTTTAATCCCCAGAAGGCTGCAGGGGGGGCCACGTCTTTGGCCCGCTGGCTAAAATGGCTGTTGGCCCTCGCAGGTGTGGATGTTACGGTATTTGGGGCGCACTCGGTTCGCAGTGCTATGGCCTCTTCCGCTGTAGTGGCGGGTTGTCATTTAGATGACTTACTTAAGGCTGCGGATTGGTCTAGAGAGTCTACCTTTAAGACTTTTTATTTCAAGCCGCTGGCTCATGGTCCGCACCCCTGGTGGACAAGCTTTGAACTGGCAATAGGAGCCTCGGAGTCAGTGTGTTACAATTATAAATGTTCCTAAATATGAAGGGAAGTTTGAATTGTAATAAAGGACTCAGAGGCGAGTATTGCTCGCCTCTCCCTCCCCTATCTATGGTACTGAGGGGTGTCGTCCCATCGCCTGGGGGGTTTTTATATGCCGTTTCCTACGGCTTCGTCTGATCCTCTGTCATGTTTTATTCTCTTTTTCCAGCTCCTTAAACCTGGACACAGTGGTGACACATCTCAAGGTAGTCATGTTGTTTGGTGTTCCTGGCTCTCGGGATCCCGTTGGGTCCGAATTTTGTTTGGCGTGCTGGATGTTGGCCTGTTTAACAGGCATCAAGAAAAGCGGATTAAGGAGGCGTCACAGGGGAATATATAAGGAGGCGTCACAGGGGAATATATAAGGAGGCGTCACAGGGGAATATATAAGGAGGCGTCACAGGGGAATATATAAGGAGGCGTCACAGGGGAAATATAAGGAGGCGTCACAGGGGAATATATAAGGAGGCGTCACAGGGGAATATATAAGGAGGCGTCACAGGGGAATATATAAGGAGGCGTCACAGGGGAATATATAAGGAGGCGTCACAGGGGAATATATAAGGAGGCGTCACAGGGGAATATATAAGGAGGCGTCACAGGGGAATATATAAGGAGGCATCACAGGGGAATATATAAGGAGGACATTCACAGGGATTGGTCCAGAAGAGAGGGGGTGTATCCTGACTGGGACCTGGGTTTGTTTCTCTAGGATGTTTTACATGCGTTTCAGTTCAATGTTAAAAAATCCTTTGCTGCGGTTTTAATAAATACAAGGAGACGCAATACTCGCCTCCGAGGCTTATTATTACAATTCAAACTTCCCTTCATACTTAGGAAAATGTATAATTGTATCGTGACATGCGAGAGCCTCCTACATATCGGGGCGATTCACAAAGCACCCCCCACCAACCAATGTTCAAACGAACGGTAAAAATCACTTCTGCCATAAATGCAGTGAACTTTATCGATTGCAGAGAAGGAAAAGCTGAGACGGGTTTCTGCTTCTTGTTTCACAGGACTGACTGGGAGCGATGAGAAGGAGAAGGCTCTGATCGACATGGTGAATGATGGCGTCGGGGACCTCAGGCAGAAGTTTGGTCGCTTGATTTTCTATGAATATGTAAGAGCATAACGTGTATAATGTACATTCCTGCACATGTACAGCGGCTGCCGCCCAGAGGAGCACAGGGACGGCTTAACATGCAACCACCCCAGCGTCACTGCTCTGCGCACCCCACGCACCATCCCCTCGTCACTGCTCTGCGCACCCCACGCACCATCCCAGCGTCACTGCTCTGCGCACCCCACCCCAGCATCACTGCTCTGGTCACCCCCACGCACCATCCCAGCGTCACTGCTCTGCGCACCCAACGCACCATCCCAGCGTCACTGCTCTGGTCACCCCCACGCACCATCCCAGGGTCACTGCTCTGCGCACCCACACACCATCCCAGGGTCACTGCTCTGCGCACCCCTTGCACCATCCCAGCGTCACTGCTCTGGCCACTCCCACGCACCATCCCAGCGGCACTGCTCTGGTCACCCCCACGCACCATCCCAGCGTACTGCTCTGCGCACCCCACGCACCATCCCAGCGTCACTGCTCTGGTCACACGCACCATCCCAGCATCACTGCTCTGCGCACCCCCACGCACCATCCCAGCGTCACTGCTCTGCGCACCCCACGCACCATCCCAGCGTCACTGCTCTGGTCACCCCCACGCACCATCCCAGTGTCACTGCTCTGGCCACTCCCACGCACCATCCCAGCGGCACTGCTCTGGTCACTCCCACGCACCATCCCAGCATCACTGCTCTGCGCACCCCACGCACCATCCACAGCGTCACTGCTCTGCGCACCCCACGCACCATCCCAGCGTCACTGCTCTGCGCACCCCACGCACCATCCCAGCGTCACTGCTCTGGTCACCCCCACGCACCATCCCAGCGTCACTGCTCTGCGCACCCCACGCACCATCCCAGCGTCACTGCTCTGGTCACCCCCACGCACCATCCCAGCGCACTGCTCTGGTCACTCCCACGCACCATCCCAGCGTCACTGCTCTGCGCACCCCCACGCACCATCCCAGCGTCACTGCTCTGCGCACCCCACGCACCATCCCAGCGTCACTGCTCTGGTCACTCCCACGCACCATCCCAGCGGCACTGCTCTGGTCACTCCCACGCACCATCCCAGCATCACTGCTCTGCGCACCCCCACGCACCATCCCAGCGTCACTGCTCTGCGCACCCCACGCACCATCCCAGCGTCACTGCTCTGCGCACCCCACGCACCATCCCAGCGTCACTGCTCTGGTCACCCCCACGCACCATCCCAGCGTCACTGCTCTGGTCACCCCCACGCACCATCCCAGCGGCACTGCTCTGGTCACTCCCACGCACCATCCCAGCGTCACTGCTCTGCGCACCCCCACGCACCATCCCAGCGTCACTGCTCTGCGCACCCCACGCACCATCCCAGCGTCACTGCTCTGGTCACTCCCACGCACCATCCCAGCGGCACTGCTCTGGTCACTCCCACGCACCATCCCAGCGTCACTGCTCTGCGCACCCCACGCACCATCCCAGCGTCACTGCTCTGGTCACCCCCACGCACCATCCCAGCGTCACTGCTCTGGCCACTCCCACGCACCATCCCAGCGGCACTGCTCTGGTCACTCCACGCACCATCCCAGCTTCACTGCTCTGCGCACCCCCACGCACCATCCCAGCGTCACTGCTCTGCGCACCCCACGCACCATCCCAGCGTCACTGCTCTGGTCACCCCCACGCACCATCCCAGCGTCACTGCTCTGGTCACTCCCACGCACCATCCCAGCGTCACTGCTCTGCGCACCCCCACGCACCATCCCAGCGTCACTGCTCTGCGCACCCCACGCACCATCCCAGCGTCACTGCTCTGGTCACCCCCACGCACCATCCCAGCGTCACTGCTCTGGTCACTCCCACGCACCATCCCAGCATCACTGCTCTGCGCACCATCCCAGCGTCACTGCTCTGCGCACCCCACGCACCATCCCAGCGTCACTGCTCTGGTCACCCCCACGCACCATCCCAGCGGCACTGCTCTGGTCACTCCCACGCACCATCCCAGCGTCACTGCTCTGCGCACCCCCACGCACCATCCCAGCGTCACTGCTCTGCGCACCCCACGCACCATCCCAGCGTCACTGCTCTGGTCACCCCCACGCACCATCCCAGCGTCACTGCTCTGGTCACACCCACGCACCATCCCAGCGTCACTGCTCTGGTCACTCCCACGCACCATCCCAGCGTCACTGCTCTGGTCACTCCCACGCACCATCCCAGCGTCACTGCCCCTGCACCCACACACCATCCCAGCGTCACTGCTCTGGTCACCCCCAGGCACCATCCCAGCGCCACTGCTCTGCGCACCCCACGCACCATCCCAGCGTCACTGCTCTGCGCACCCCCACACACCATCCCAGGGGCACTGCTCTGCCCACCCCACGCACCATCCCAGCGTCACTGCTCTGCCTGCCCTGCGCACCATCCCAGCGTCACTGCTCTGTGCACCCCCACGCACCATCCCAGCGTCACTGCTCTGTCCGCCCTGCGCACCATCCCAGCGTCACTGCTCTGTGCACCCCCACATACCATCCCAGCGTCACTGCTCTGCCCACCCCGCGCACCATCCCAGCGTCACTGCTCTGCGCACCCCACGCACCATCCCAGCGTCACTGCTCTGCCCACCCCGCGCACCATCCCAGCGTCACTGCTCTGTGCACCCCCACGCACCATCCCAGCGTCACTGCTCTGCCCACCCCGCGCACCATCCCAGCGTCACTGCTCTGTGCACCCCCACGCACCATCCCAGCGTCACTGCTCTGCCCACCCCGCGCACCATCCCAGCGTCACTGCTCTGCGCACCCCCACGCACCATCCCAGCGTCACTGCTCTGCGCACCCCACGCACCATCCCAGCGTCACTGCTCTGCGCACCCCCACGCACCATCCCAGCGTCACTGCTCTGGTCACTCCCACGCACCATCCCAGTGTCACTGCTCGGCGCACACCAGCTCCGTGTCATTTTATCCTTGTAATCGGTTACTGGCTGCATCACATACAGTAGGAGCTGTGTGTCGCCTTCCTGAAATCCTGCTGCATCTTTTAATGAGAAGTTATAACAAATGAGCCAATAATGTGCATCGTTAATAATTACAGTGTAAATGACTCCTTTTATGTCTCAGGATACAGGAAAAGAGAACTTCATCAAGGATCTGCCCAATCAGCTGGCACCATTTGAGAGGATCCTCTCCCAGAATGCCAATGGAGCCACATTTACAGTTGGCAACAAGGTAAAAGGGGACGTTCACTCATTATAACCCCCTGAATCCCTGTAAAGCACTGAGTGACCCCACAACTCTCCCTGTATTCTGCCAAATCCCTGGCTGCTGGAATGCTGCAGTAAAGTTTGTTGAGCTTTTTGTTACAGTCAGGGTGGCTCCTTTTAAGATTCAAACAGAAACAAACTTCATGTAAACATAAGATTTTACCCGCTGCTTGCCCCTACAGCAGCGAGAGTCACCTGAACATGAAATCTCTTTCTATGTCTCGCAGATCTCGTACGCCGATTACAACCTGCTGGATATCCTGCACTGTCACCTGGACCTCCTGCCCACCTGTCTGGACACCTTCCCCTTACTCTCTGCCTACATCAAGCGAATCGCCGCCCGCCCAAAACTGGAGGCCTACCTCAAATCTGAGAAGCGCAACAAGCGGCCAATCACCTCCAAACACAAGTGACACATACTCTATCCCCGCGTCACCCCCAAACACAAGTGACACATACTCTATCCCCCCCCCCCGCGCACCATAAACCTTTAAAACTTGACGGATTTGGTAAAACGTGTATTTTTTGGCTTTTGGTGTGAATTTATCATTTGTACGCGCAGCTGGGCTGGTTTTTTGTATAATCCCCTAAATAAAGAAATTTAACACCAAACCGCACCCGGAATTCTCTGTGGGATGAACACACACAGGGTTATTCAAAGATCCGAATGGCTGGAGAAAGGTAACGGAGCAGTGAAAATCAGCGTTCGGTTACCTTTCCTGGCCATTCGGCTATCCAGAGAGCAGGCAACATGCCAAATCCTGGCGAATTGCCTGCACATACGGTGCCTGGTCGGTGCCTGTTCGAGGGCAGTGAAATCCCCATAGAGAAGCAATGCTTCGTCTATTCAGAGAACACAAACCAGCAGTGAAAGGTTCCCCTAATGCCCTGCCATTCGGTGGTTTCATTCGGCAGGTTTATTAAGGCGAATCCCATAGGCTTCAATGTTAAAAATATTCCCGTTTTAATTCAATATCTAATAAACCGTTCATTATAAAATTCTGCAGTAAAAAGTCTCTTTATTTATAGATTTTTTTAGGATATTTTAAGCATTTTTCTGTTTTTTAACTTTACTTCTTGTTTCTGTATCAGCCCTTTTAATTATCATTCATTGGATTTTATATGTAAATTTCAGACATTTTCGCTCAGTAGTTTCTTTGCAAACAGCATTTCACTTTTCAAACCTTCAAGCAAACTGTTTTCCTAATTTATTCACTGCATTCGTCTGCAGTGTCGGCTTGCGCTGCGTGCGATCGGCTCCTGCTCAGGTTTTTCCGGCGTCTTCGGGTTAATCCAGATGTTTTTGCAGGTTTTCGGCGTGCATTCGTCGGGTTTTCGGCAGCTTTTCCCTGCACTTCGACAGCCCTGTGGTGCTTGCTGAATACACCGCAGGGTCGCCGAAATGGGAAAGCCAATTTGCACCGAGTTGAAGAGAACGAAAAGTCACCGAACGTGCAGTGACTTTTCGAATCTCTTTGAATAACCCTGACAGAGATGACTTGATTATCCCGGGTCACCAGGTCCTGGACACATTACTATTTCATCCAGAGGGAGAGTACAGGAAAGGAGCTAGACCTACATGTACAGCAAGAGGTACGTGCAGGCTGCCAGGAGTGATGTGTGCGCAAGTCTGCAATGGGTGGTAAAGGGTTCACCACTAAACCCCTGCTCTGCCCCCTCACACCACGTCATTGTAAAGTTCTCCTTGTCTTTGTTATGATGCATGTGTTAGTTTTTGATCCCCCGGATGTGACAGGGGGCTCCCTGCATGCCAGAGCCCGAAACGAGGCAACCAGGGAGCTGGACATTCTAGCGAGCCATCAACCAATCCAATGCCTTGGAGGGAGGCGGGATCAAAATTGGATCCATTGTAGGGCTGCACCTAACCATTATTCTCAAATTCGATTCGAATTTTTTTTTTTACTTAAGTAATTTGCGTAGTGTACGTAACGTTCGTACGTACATACACATATTGTGTATCTTCTGTACTTTTCACACAAGGTATGCGAGCACTTGGTCAGAGGGATGGGTCGATGCCGCGAGCGCTTGGTCAGAGGGATGGGTCGATGCCGCGAGCGCTTGGTCAGAGGGATGGGTCGATGCCGCGAGCGCTTGGTCAGAGGGATGGGTCGATGCCGCGAGCGCATGGTCAGAGGGATGGGTCGATGCGCGAGCGCATGGTCAGAGGGATGGGTCGATGCCGCGAGCGCTTGGTCAGAGGGATGGGTCGATGCCGCGAGCGCTTGGTCAGAGGGATGGGTCGATGCCGCGAGCGCTTGGTCAGAGGGATGGGTCGATGCCGCGAGCGCTTGGTCAGAGGGATGGGTCGATGCCGCGAGCGCTTGGTCAGAGGGATGGGTCGATGCGCGAGCGCTTGGTCAGAGGGATGGGTCGATGCCGCGAGCGATTGGTCAGAGGGATGGGTCGATGCCGCGAGCGCATGGTCAGAGGGATGGGTCGATGCCGCGAGCGCATGGTCAGAGGGATGGGTCGATGCCGCGAGCGCATGGTCAGAGGGATGGGTCGATGCCGCGAGCGCTTGGTCAGAGGGATGGGTCGATGCCGCGAGCGCTTGGTCAGAGGGATGGGTCGATGCCGCGAGCGCTTGGTCAGAGGGATGGGTCGATGCCGCGAGCGCTTGGTCAGAGGGATGGGTCGATGCCGCGAGCGCTTGGTCAGAGGGATGGGTCGATGCCGCGAGCGCTTGGTCAGAGGGATGGGTCGATGCCGCGAGCGCTTGGTCAGAGGGATGGGTCGATGCCGCGAGCGCTTGGTCAGAGGGATGGGTCGATGCCGCGAGCGCTTGGTCAGAGGATGGGTCGATGCCGCGAGCGCTTGGTCAGAGGGATGGGTCGATGCCGCGAGCGCTTGGTCAGAGGGATGGGTCGATGCCGCGAGCGCTTGGTCAGAGGGATGGGTCGATGCCGCGAGCGCTTGGTCAGCAGGGATGGGTCGATGCCGCGAGCGCTTGGTCAGAGGGATGGGTCGATGCGCGAGCGCTTGGTCAGAGGGATGGGTCGATGCCGCGAGCGCTTGGTCAGAGGGATGGGTCGATGCACGAGCGCTTGGTCAGAGGGATGGGTCGATGCCGCGAGCGCTTGGTCAGACGGATGGGTCGATGCTGCGAGCGCTTGGTCAGAGGGATGGGTTGATGCTGCATTCGCAGTTTAAGCCCAGGTTTTATTTCTCAATGAACGCGTCTACAACACTTGGTCATAGATGATGATGTCAGCATGAAATCGAGGTTAATAAGTTAAAGTGGTGAGGGTGCATAGTGTCCCTTTAAAATAATTTTGTGAACAAACTGAGTGGGAGGAGGGACTGGAGGTGGAAGGGAGTGACTTTGCTCAAGTGAGTTGACCCGAGTGTGAGAGGGAGTGGGTATGGACAAAAGAGCGGATCTGAGTGTGGGAGTGAGTTTGGGGAAAGGACCTGATCAAAAGGGAGGGAATAGCAGTTCTCAACCAAAGGGTGCAGCAGGGAGGGTGGGGTGATGGCACAAGACTCCAGCTTCAAGAAGAATTAAACACAGGCATACAGCTCCTTCACCCAGTGACAGTATCCTATTGTTTGTGTTATAGTTCTGCTACTGTTGTAAACAGAATAAAAACAAACTGGTTGTGTCTGACATAAACCTAGAACTAAATCATAGCGAGTAAAGCAGCGGCGCCTCTTCTCCAATCAGCTCCGAAGCTGAGGTTATTTCATTCAACTGAGTCTAATGGTCCTGTGTGCAGCACACACCGTTTAATCAACACCCATTCAGCTATAATGGTAATTGGTGACAACTATTTTATTCATTGATTAGTCGTTTCAGCCCTAATCCATTGCCTGACCGGCAGCCGTTCTGATCACTGCCGGGTGGATTTCCAGGACCACCAAACAGGTGTTAGATTTTCATCATTCCCTCACAAGACCAGGCCCAGCCACCATGAGCTTTCACAAAAGAATGAAGCGTCAGAGCCGGAACAGCCACCACGACCCGCCAGGTATGATTTCAAGTACAGGCTCCACGTTCACAATCTGGATACAAGTGTTGTCGTATGAGCGGATTCCTCCTATACCTCTGTGTGTGAGGTTCCTGCCACGGCTCGTCCAGGCACCTTCTGATGGGATGGGGGGGGGGGGGGTCCGCAGATGGTGGGGGTGTAGTTAAGGTAAGGGGATTGCAGTCAGGCTCGTCACCACACAACACCGGGGCGGCTAACTGTCAGGAAATCCCACAGAGGAGCCCAAACCTGGATCAGATGGATGACATCATACAAGTACATTGAGGTCAATACACACTGCATTACATCACAGCCGAGACAACTCCCCCTCCTCCAGAAAAAAAAAGGGGAAAAAAAAAGACAAATAACGACCAGAGAAAAGGAAAAAAGTTAACACGGCCTCCTGGGACGCCGCGAGATTTCCATTTTTATGGAACTGAGTTTTCCTGGTTCTTTTTTGCCTTATTTGGATCAGACACCAAGCAGGTATAAGAGGGTGAACCTTTATGGATCCGAGTTTCCCATATTAAAATGACACACCATGAGCGCGGCTCACGTAGCGCACGCCATGAAAACACCGGTAAGAGCAGCAATGCAGAATCAGAACGCCACAGGCCTCTTTCTATTGGTCAGTGTTTATCGAAAGCAAAAAAGATGCAAAGCAGCCAAAAACCAAAACGCCACATCTACCCGCCCGCACAGCAGCCAAAACGCCACATCTACCCGCCCGCACAGCAGCCAAAACGCCACATCTACCTGCCCGCACAGCAGCCAAAACGCCACATCTACCTGCCCGCACAGCAGCCAAAACGCCACATCTACCCGCCCGCACAGCAGCCAAAACGCCACATCTACCGCCCGCACAGCAGCCAAAACGCCACATCTACCCGCCCGCACAGCAGCCAAAACGCCACATCTACCCGCCCGCACAGCAGCCAAAACGCCACATCTACCCGCCCGCACAGCAGCCAAAACGCCACATCTACCTGCCCGCACAGCAGCCAAAAACCAAAACGCCACATCTACCCGCCCGCACAGCAGCCAAAACGCCACATCTACCCGCCCGCACAGCAGCCAAAACGCCACATCTACCCGCCCGCACAGCAGCCAAAACGCCACATCTACCCGCCCGCACAGCAGCCAAAACGCCACATCTACCCGCCCGCACAGCAGCCAAAACGCCACATCTACCCGCCCGCACAGCAGCCAAAACGCCACATCTACCCGCCCGCACAGCAGCCAAAACGCCACATCTACCCGCCCGCACAGCAGCCAAAACGCCACATCTACCCGCCCGCACAGCAGCCAAAACGCCACATCTACCCGCCCGCCAGCAGCCAAAACGCCACATCTACCCGCCCGCCCAGCAGCCAAAACGCCACATCTACCCGCCCGCACAGCAGCCAAAACGCCACATCTACCCGCCCACAGCAGCCAAAACGCCACATCTACCCGCCCGCACAGCAGCCAAAACGCCACATCTACCCGCCGCACAGCAGCCAAAACGCCACATCTACCCGCCCGCACAGCAGCCAAAACGCCACATCTACCTGCCCGCACAGCAGCCAAAAACCAAAACGCCACATCTACCCGCCCGCACAGCAGCCAAAACGCCACATCTACCCGCCCGCACAGCAGCCAAAACGCCACATCTACCCGCCCGCACAGCAGCCAAAACGCCACATCTACCCGCCCGCACAGCAGCCAAAACGCCACATCTACCCGCCCGCACAGCAGCCAAAACGCCACATCTACCCGCCCGCACAGCAGCCAAAACGCCACATCTACCCGCCCGCACAGCAGCCAAAACGCCACATCTACCCGCCCGCACAGCAGCCAAAACGCCACATCTACCCGCCCGCACAGCAGCCAAAACGCCACATCTACCCGCCCGCCCAGCAGCCAAAACGCCACATCTACCCGCCCGCCCAGCAGCCAAAACGCCACATCTACCCGCCCGCACAGCAGCCAAAACGCCACATCTACCCGCCCGCACAGCAGCCAAAACGCCACATCTACCCGCCCGCACAGCAGCCAAAACGCCACATCTACCCGCCCGCACAGCAGCCAAAACGCCACATCTACCCGCCCGCACAGCAGCCAAAACGCCACATCTACCCGCCCGCACAGCAGCCAAAACGCCACATCTACCCGCCCGCACAGCAGCCAAAACGCCACATCTACCCGCCCGCACAGCAGCCAAAACGCCACATCTACCTGCCCGCACAGCAGCCAAAACGCCACATCTACCTGCCCGCACAGCAGCCAAAACGCCACATCTACCCGCCCGCACAGCAGCCAAAACGCCACATCTACCCGCCCGCACAGCAGCCAAAACGCCACATCTACCCGCCCGCACAGCAGCCAAAACACCACATCTACCCGCCCGCACAGCAGCCAAAACGCCACATCTACCCGCCCGCACAGCAGCCAAAACGCCACATCTACCCGCCCGCACAGCAGCCAAAACGCCACATCTACCCGCCCGCACAGCAGCCAGAAACCAAAAACGCCACATCTACCCGCCCGCACAGCCGCCAGAAACCAAAACGCCACATCTACCCGCCCGCACAGCCGCCAGAAACCAAAACGCCACATCTACCCGCCCGCACAGCCGCCAGAAACCAAAACGCCACATCTACCTGCCCGCACAGCCACCAGAAACCAAAACGCCACATCTACCTGCCCGCACAGCCGCCAGAAACCAAAACGCCACATCTACCTGCCCGCACAGCAACCAAAACGCCACATCTACCCGCCCGCACAGCAGCCAAAAACCAAAACGCCACATCTACCTGCCCGCACAGCAGAGCAGATCATGTTTATTATACACGCCGGCCCCAGAAAAAAGTAAACATTTCAGTGCTAAAACACAGCGAGGAGCGGCGCACACCACACACACTGCCCAACCATCCACCACCGGAGGTGCGCTCATGGGGTTTTAGCACTGAAAGGGTTAAGGCAGATCAAATTAAAAATATTCAAGGGAAATAATAAATCTGAGATCGATCCTGATATTTCAGCAAATTATAGAGCCGGCCCAATCAGATTCCACGCCGCAGTATTATCCAGATTCCACGCCATTATCAGGATTCCACGCCGCAGTATTATCCAGATTCCGCGCCATTATCAGGATTCCACGCCGCGCCATTATCAGGATTCCACGCCGCGCCATTATCAGGATTCCACGCCGCGCCATTATCAGGATTCCACGCCGCGCCATTATCAGGATTCCACGCCGCGCCATTATCAGGATTCCACGCCGCGCCATTATCAGGATTACACGCCGCGCCATTATCAGGATTGGCAAAATTTGGAGAAAATCGGTTAATCAGACAACATCCCAAAATAGAATTTAAAGCACTAGAGTCTGAAAACAGATCAATATCGAAAGACAAGATAGACATTACCATGAATTCCAGTCGGGTTAATTCGCGGCGGGTTTGCATAATTTAAATTGCGCCGTTACCGAGCTCGAGAAATTACCAAACGTAGCAGCCGGCACAGAAACCCTGGAGCCAGGCAGAACTTTATTTTGTATTATTTAGGAGCCAGTCTGGGGTTTAGTGAATTTTGAAAGGATAATCCAGAAAATTAAGAGCCAGAGGTGAAACCCCAGGAGCCGGTGACTCCCAGCCCCGAATCTGTCAAACGCAGCGTCATGCTATAACGTTATTACCAGGCTGCGTCCTACACGTCTAGACCAGTGTTTCTCAAGTGGTGGGTCGCGACCCAAAAGTAGGTCGCGAACAGGGGCAGACTGGGTCGCGGTGCAAGTGCCTCCGGGCCTAATGCCTGGGACCCGCTGATAAATCTTACCTGCAGCAGCAGCAGGTCCCAGGCATTGCGGCTACCTCTGAATGCTCCCAGGTGCCATCAGGTAACAGTCTGTAATCGCAAGGTGGGGGGGAATCTGTAAAGGGAAGTTGTGGGGGTTGGACTCAGTGACTGGCAGCAGCTCAGTACTCCCCACCATGAGCCACTGTGAACATCTCAGTCAAGCAAAAGGCTGTTGGGTATGGGGGGCTCCCTATGTATATTTGATTGTCCTTTTACCTATTTATATTCTTTCTGAACATCTGGTATTTTGTTTGTCCATCTACATCTGTGTATTTTTCCATCTGTCTTACTCTCCATTTCTCCCTCTATCACTCTCTCCCTTTTACTCTATAAATCTCTCCCGTCTTCCTCCTGATGTAATAATCCCTGCAGAAAACTAGAATGTACAGAGAATTCTCAGCAAAATCACACACTGCTTCCTGATCCCGGTCTGCCTGCATACCAGTGACGTGCGGTGAGGTCAGTGCTTGGTGAGGCACTGGCTAGTATCAGAGCCAGATATACACAGGTTACGTAGATTCAGTGCTCCCCAGGATCTGGCTGCAATAGGTGCTCCCCAGGATCTGGCTGCAATAGGTGCTCCCCAGGATCTGGCTGCAATAGGTGCTCCCCAGGTACTGGCTGCAATAGGTGCTCCCCAGGTACTGGCTGCAATAGGTGCTCCCCAGGTACTGGCTGCAATAGGTGCTCCCCAGGTACTGGCTGCAATAGGTGCTCCCCAGGTACTGGCTGCAATAGGTGCTCCCCAGGTACTGGCTGCAATAGGTGCTCCCCAGGTACTGGCTGCAATAGGTGCTCCCCAGGTACTGGCTGCAATAGGTGCTCCCCTGGATCTGCATCGTCCACTCCAAGCAGCTGCGCGCTGCCCCCTCCACCTGCAGGGAGGAGGTGCTGACAGTGAACAGTCACAACCCGAGCACAGCCCCACACCCACTGACTGTGCGAGACGAGGACAGTCACATAACTGTCCTACGTCAATGCATGGGAGGCCAGCCTCACAAAAAGGCGTTTTTTTGAATGGCTTGGACCAATGATGCTTTCCCATTGATCCAAGCAATTCCATTGTTCTTCAGTCCCTCTATGAGGCACTGCAGAGCGTAGATTCAGGAAGTAGGCGGTGCCAGACGCAAGCTGCAGACCACAATCTCTTGGCCAGCTTGAGTTTATGCGATTAGCGTAGCGTTCAGATACGCAAATTGTGTAGGCTAAGGGAGGGCAGGCTGCTGTGAAAAAATAATGTGCGCAGCGGCAGAGACAGACGGCGGGGGAGAGCGGAGCAGGTGAATAAAATATTTAAAAAAAATCTTAATTTAAATCACTACTGAATGTTAAGAGTTGTTTGTCTACCATCACCCCAGAGTTGAGACACTTAAGAGCAAGTGGCATCCCCAGTTTTCCAAAGGAGTTCTAATTAATTTCATATGTTTCAATTAGTTTATTTTACAGCAAACACTTTAGGTTTTCACTAGTGCTGGGATTACTGCACTATCCTTTTTGGAAAGAATTCCGGTTTACAAAATTGTTTAAAAAGTGCAGACATTGTAGAATATTGCACACGTTTTGTGGAATAAAATTATACGGTTTCAGAAATTCAATTATTTTTGGGTCGCGACTTAATGACCAAGGACAATTGTAGGTCCTGAGGGTCCACAGGTTGAGAACCACTGGTCTAGACGATTCCACGAGGGAGAAAGGGATTGAATCTAGGCATCTGCGAAATCCAGAAAAAGAAAACCAAAGTAAAAAAAAAAAAAATTACACGAGTATTTCTATGAAAGTCAAGAATACATAAAAACATTAAAACAAAAAGGAGCAAGAAAAGCAGATTAGAACAATTTCAAATGTATTTTATCAAATCATTAGCGGGCAGGTTCACACGCATTTTAAAATGTTACTTCTGGAAGATTGAGGAGAAATAAATTGAGGGGGAAAAAAAAGGAATTAAGGATGCAAAAAAAAAAAAAAAAAAAAGGATCAGTAGAATTGAAAAGCTATAGATCTATGTTTTTTTTTTTTTTTTTAAAACACTGGGCACCTGGAAATTCCAGATAAAAGAACAGAAAGGGAAATTAAAGTAAAAATAGAAGCAACGCTAAGAAATAGCCGCCAAATGAGCAAGAAAACTGGATTTTGACGCGTTTAAATGTATTGGACTGTAATGGATTCTGGAGCCTGAGAGCAGGTATAGAACAAGGCGGGGATGAAAAGATTTCGGTAACAGTAAAAAGGGAAAACACCTTGAACACGGGGAGGAGAAAAAAAAAAAAAAAAAGGACAAAAGTGATTATTCATTAGAATTTTTGTAATAAAAGTCTTAAATAAAATTCATACCAATTTACAATATGTTTTTGTTGGGAAAGTGCATCCTGGATCAGCATAGATTAGCAGCGAGACCATTGCTTTATTCCACACGTAGCTCAAACATCAGGAGGGACGGGAGGGTCACCATAATTCAGCGATACTTTAACCAGAGAAACCATAAAAACCCGACATAAATCAGCCGTCACTTTAAATAAAAGGGGAGCGCATGCATTAATTATAAGGGGGAGACACATATACCTGTTCATACAGACGCAGTGCATTTACACACACACACACCATACGCCTCACGGGATCATTTTTTCCCCATATTCCGGAGGTACCGATATTTCATAATGGAAAATTTTATGTTGAAAAATAATAATGTAAATTTGACTCTTTTCCCCGTTTCCTCAGGAAAAAAAACATGGCGAGGATTGTATGAAATGTTAGTACATATATAGAACTTTACAATTTACATTGGCTGCTGTGATCTCCCTCCGGCGCAGGTAGGATGGCAGCTCCTGTCTCGCTCCTCTGGGACACGTCCATCCTTTAATGGAATACAGTCAGTAGATTTGCGAATGAATGAAGGCGTCTCGGCGAGCACGTGGCACATCCAGTTGCCATCAAACGCACGCGTTGGTGTTCGAATCCCTGTTCTCAGGAGAAACACGCCGTATGCCTTAGTGCAAGAAAGATACTGACGGCAGAGCTGCATGGGAGCGACGTCCTGACCCTGCAGCACATTGGGTGGGGGGGATTTGTTCCTCGACGCCATGATCGGTGATTAGCGCAGCCACAGTTTAAGACGCAGCGCGTCTACTCCATTTAAATAGTATCTGAAGAGGCGTTTATCTCGCACAAACCCCAGGTTCTCATAAAGTTTCAATGCAGACTTGTTTGTAATTTCCGTCTCCAGCACAACCTGTGCAGAAAAAAAAAAATGAGGTAAGAGCAAAAGCTTGCCTTGTAAAACGTGACCGCATCTAGGTGCTCTCCCAGACCCTCCAGGGGCAAGGAGGTGTGGGACACGTCGCATGCGACAGTCCTTTCCTGTGTAGCGCATCAATGTGGCTGCTTTGATACATGCATTCAGGGCAAGGATACAATGTAACAGGAGCTGTAGATTAGCATTCTGTAGAGAGAGCCAGCAGACTGGAGTCTATAGAAATAAAACCATAAATTCCATCTGCCACCTGACTTCTATCAACACGAGACCCCAATTTGCGAAGGAGAGAGGTCAGTCTTTAAAGATGTCCATATAGAAAGAAGCGGATTGACAGAGCAGCAAAGCAGCCCCCAGGAGACTTTATTATTGGGGCTTAGCAGGGCTGTAATTCAGCCTCTAACACTGGTTCACCCCATTGGAAAGCACTCCACCCCCCCCCCCTCTTTTAAACAAGTGCCCCTTGATCAGTCCAGCAGCAGCCGAGCGTCATAACCCTTACTTATAGGAGTGGGGGGATTTTTAAAGGGGATGCGAGTCACACGGTCCATCATTTGTGAGATGTTTTGTGTCTATAATGTGAGCAATGCAGCGAGTAATCAGGTCAGAGGCTGCCAAATGAATTTTATAGGGATTTTGCATTTAGGCTCAGAATTATCGGTTTTCATGGAGGGGGAAATCTTGCAGGTGTCTAAAAGTTACACTGAGTGTAAAACACCAGAATGATAGTAGTGCAGTGTCTTAGTGTGACCGGTCTATCCGCAATCACATAATGTTAAAATGACATGGTCACCCCTCTGGGAAACGAGCGGAGTACTGGAAGGGTTAAAGCAGCCCCCCCCCCCACATAACGAAGGAACGCACAGCAAGAGGAGCACATAGAAATAATAGCTTCCCGGCTGCAGTCTATCTGGAATTATTCTAGAGTGGATCTAGGAATGATGTCAGGGTGACGCAGGAGTGACCCGGGCAAGCACTCCGCTCATTTTTGGAGTATTGTTTTTGCTGCAGCTGTCCGTGAACAGAAGAGTGATTGGCCGCACTCAGCTTGTGTTGGCCTCGCTCAGCCCTGTGCGTTTGTGCTCTATTGTGCACACAATTGGACGGCACTAGTGCTGCAACTAACGATTATTCTCATAAATCAATTGGTTGGCCGATTAATCGGATAAAAAAAAAAATTTGGTTTACTTAAGCAATTTGCGGAGTGTACGTACCTTTCACACAAGGTATGCGAGCGCTTGGTCAGAGGGATGGGTCGATGCCGCGAGCGCTTGGTCAGAGGGATGGGTCGATGCCGCGAGCGCTTGGTCAGAGGGATGGGTCGATGCCGCGAGCGCTTGGTCAGAGGGATGGGTCGATGCCGCGAGCGCTTGTCAGAGGGATGGGTCGATGCCGCGAGCGCTTGGTCAGAGGGATGGGTCGATGCCGCGAGCGCTTGGTCAGAGGGATGGGTCGATGCCGCGAGCGCTTGGTCAGAGGATGGGTCGATGCCGCGAGCGCTTGGTCAAGGGATGGGTCGATGCCGCGAGCGCTTGGTCAGAGGGATGGGTCGATGCCGCGAGCGCTTGGTCAGAGGGATGGGTCGATGCCGCGAGCGCTGGTCAGAGGGATGGGTCGAGGGATGATGCCGCGAGCGCTTGGTCAGAGGGATGGGTCGATGCCGCGAGCGCTTGGTCAGAGGGATGGGTCGATGCCGCGAGCGCTTGGTCAGAGGGATGGGTCGATGCCGCGAGCGCTTGGTCAGAGGGATGGGTCGATGCCGCGAGCGCTTGGTCAGAGGGATGGGTCGATGCCGCGAGCGCTTGGTCAGAGGGATGGGTCGATGCCGCGAGCGCTTGGTCAGAGGGATGGGTTGATGCTGCGAGCGCTTGGTCAGAGGATGGGTCGATGCCGCGAGCGCTTGGTCAGGGATGGGTCGATGCCGCGAGCGCTTGGTCAGAGGGATGGGTCGATGCCGCGAGCGCTTGGTCAGAGGGATGGGTCGATGCCGCGAGCGCTTGGTCAGAGGGATGGGTCGATGCCGCGAGCGCTTGGTCAGAGGGATGGGTCGATGCTGCGAGCGCTTGGTCAGAGGGATGGGTCGATGCCGCAAGCGCTTGGTCAGAGGGATGGGTCGATGCTGCATGCACAGCTTAAGCCCAGGTTTTATTTCTCAAATGAACACGGCTACAAGCACTTGGTCATAGATGATGATGTCAGCATGAAATCTGTGTTAATAAGCTTAAGTGGTCAGGGTGCGTAGAGTGTCCCTTTTAAATAATTTTGTGAACAAACTGAGTGGGAGGAGGGACTGGAGGTGGAAGGGAGTGACTTTGCTCAATGACTTGACCTGAGTGTGAGAGGGAGTGGGTATGGACAAAAGACCGGATCTGGGTGTGGGAGTGAGTTTGGGGAAAGGGACCAGACCAAAGGGAGGGAATAGCAATTCCCTACCAAAGAGGGTGGGGGTGGTGGCACAGGACTCCAGCTTCAAGTAAGGATTAAACACAGGCATACAGCTCCTTCACCCAGTGACAGTATCCTATTGTTTGTGTTTAATGTTCTGCTACTGTTGTAAACGGAATAAAAACAAACTGGTTGTGTCTGACATAAACCTAGAACTAAATCATAGCGAGTAAAGCAGCGGCGCCTCTTCTCCAATCAGCTCTGAAGCTGAGCGTTATTTACATTTAACTCAGTTTGACTCAACAGTGTGAGCTGCACACAGGACCATTAATCACCACCCATTAACCCATAATGGAAATAGTTGACAACTAATTTAATCATCGATTTGTTGTCGATTAAATCGATTAGTTGTTTCAGCCCTAGACGGCACATTATGGTCTTTTATGCCATCTCATGACAGACATTGCGCCCCCGGGTGCTCAATATTCTCACTAATGCAAAAAGTATGGGTTTAAGGACTCCGATGGGTTAATGGGCTTGTGCTGTAACTGACAAATGTTAGGGTCACAGCCCCAGCATATGTATACAATGTCTGACACTCGATCCAGTCACATGAACCCAACCCAGAAATCACAATAAAAGGTTTACCTCATCACAGTCACCTTCCACCATGGCATAAATGGCTTTCTTAACCAAATTTGTACCTGCAATGCAGAAAGGAAAAATTTACATCATGCTGTAACGCTCACAGACTTCAACACAAACCGCAAAAACCGGAGTAAACGGTGCAAATCTATTTTCAGATATTTTATTCTGGTTTTTTTTCAGGTTTTGCAGAGCGATCCAGGCCGGCCCATATTGGCCCTTGGAGAGTAGCAGGTGGTACATTCCTGCCAGGATACGATGCATACAATGAGTGTCTCCTGGTTTATCCTATACAGATTCCTGGGTAAGGATCCAGTTGCATATTATTGCTTGGTGTTACATTACCTCCAGATCTCGCTCATAGGACGGGTCTCACGGCGGCCACAAGCTGACAGGTTTTATAGGAGATCCTTTTGCTGGGTTGGTGGACTCGCCACGCTTTGCATTTATACCCAGAAAGTACCGGAGGCACAGCTGGAATCACATGGAAACCTGGCCTTAGCGCTCACAGTTTGCTTACCAATGCCTTTTCTTCTGTATTTGGAATCCACGGCCAGCATGGCTATGTACCCCCGCCGGAACATCTTCTTGTGCATGTCCAGCTTGCAGACAATGGCACCCACACACTCCTCCTCCACCACGGCCTGAAACACAAGCGTCCGGAGGACAGGTTGGAGACATTTCTCAAAATCTAAAAGCTGGGAGTGACAAACTGTGCCGGGGCAAGGAAGGGGTCACTCGGGGTGAGGCGGGCGCGGGCGGTCACTCACCAGGAATAAAAGCTGCGGCCAGTTGTGGATCAAGTAGTGGTAAGTGAAAATAGAGTATAATCATTCGGTTAAGGTCACTCGGGGTGGGGGGCGGTGGTGAGGGGTCACTGGGGGGGGGGGCGCGGTGGTGAGGGGTCACTGGGGGGGGGGCGGTGGTGGGGGTCACACCTACCACTCCCCCCCCCAGTGACCCCCTACCACTCCCCCCCCCAGTGACCCCTACCACTCCCCCCCCCATGGGGGGGGGGCGGTGGTGAGGGTCACTGGGGGGGCGGTGGTGAGGGGTCACTGGGGGGCGGTGGTGAGGGGTCACTGGGGGGGGCGGTGGTGAGGGGTCACTGGGGGGCGGTGGTGAGGGGTCACTGGGGGGGCGGTGGTGAGGGGTCACTGGGGGGCGGTGGTGAGGGTCACTGGGGGGCGGTGGTGAGGGGTCACTGGGGGGGGCGGTGGTGAGGGGTCACTGGGGGGCGGTGGTGAGGGGTCACTGGGGGGGGCGGGTGAGGGGTCACTGGGGGGGGGCGGTGGTGAGGGGTCACTGGGGGGGCGGTGGTGAGGGGTCACTGGGGGGGCGGTGGTGAGGGGTCACGGGGGCGGTGGTGAGGGGTCACTGGGGGGGCGGTGGTGAGGGGTCACTGGGGGGGCGGTGGTGAGGGGTCACTGGGGGGTGGTGAGGGGTCACTGGGGGGGCGGTGGTGAGGGGTCACTGGGGGGCGGTGGTGAGGGGTCACTGGGGGGGGCGGTGGTGAGGGGTCACTGGGGGGGCGGTGGTGAGGGGTCACTGGGGGGGCGATGGTGAGGGGTCACTGGGGGGGCGGTGGTGAGGGTCACTGGGGGGGCGGTGGTGAGGGGTCACTGGGGGGGGCGGTGGTGAGGGGGTCACTGGGGGGCGGTGGTGAGGGGGTCACTGGGGGGGGAGGTGGTGAGGGGGTCACTGGGGGGGGAGGTGGTGGTGAGGGGGTCACTGGGAGGGGTGGTGAGGGGGTCACTGGGGGGGAGGTGGTGAGGGGGTCACTGGGGGGGAGGTTGGAGGGGGTCACTGGGGGGGAGGTGGTGAGGGGTCACTGAGGGGGGAGGTGGTGAGGGGTCACTGAGGGGGGAGTGGTGAGGGGTCACTGAGGGGTCACTGAGGGGGGGAGGTGTGGTGAGGGGTCACTGAGGGGGGGAGGTGGTGAGGGGTCACTGAGGGGGGGAGGTGGTGAGGGGTCACTGAGGGGGGGAGGTGGTGAGGGGTCACTGAGGGGGGAGGTGGTGAGGGGTCACTGAGGGGGGAGGTGGTGAGGGGTCACTGAGGGGGGAGGTGGTGAGGGGTCACTGGGGGGGAGGTGGTGAGGGGTCACTGGGGGGGAGGTGGTGAGGGGTCACTGGGGGGGAGGTGGTGAGGGGTCACTGGGGGGGGAGGGTGAGGGGTCACTGGGGGGGGAGTGGTAGGGGGTCACTGGGGGGGGAGTGGTAGGGGGTCACTGGGGGGGGAGTGGTAGGGGGTCACTGGGGGGGTCACTGGGGGGATGGTAGGGGGTCACTGGGGGGGGAGTGGTAGGGGGTCACTGGGGGGGAGTGGTAGGGGGTCACTGGGGGGGAGTGGTGAGGGGGTCACTGGGGGGGAGTGGTGAGGGGGTCACTGGGGGGAGGTGGTGTGAGGGGTCACTGGGGGGAGGTGGTGAGGGGGTCACTGGGGGGGGAGGTGGTGAGGGGTCACTGGGGGGGAGGTGGTAAGGGGGTCACTGGGGGGGAGGTGGTGAGGGGGTCACTGGGGGGGAGGTGGTGAGGGGGTCACTGGGGGGGAGGTGGTGAGGGGGTCACTGGGGGGGGAGGTGGAGAGGGGGTCACTGGGGGGGAGGTGGTGAGGGGTCACTGGGGGAGGTGAGGTCACTGGGGGAGGTGGTGAGGTCACTGGGGGGTGGTGAGGGGTCACGGGGAGGTGGTGAGGGGTCACTGGGGGGGAGGTGGTGAGGGGTCACTGGGGGGGAGGTGGTGAGGGGTCACTGGGGGGGAGGTGGTGAGGGGGTCACTGGGGGGTGGTGAGGGGGTCACTGGGGGGGTGGTGAGGGGTCACTGGGGGGGTGGTGAGGGGTCACTGGGGGGTGGTGAGGGGGTCTGGGGGGTGGTGAGGTGGTCACTGGGGGGGTGGTGAGGGGGTCACTGGGGGGGGGGTAGTGGTGAGGGGTCACTGGGGGGGGGGTAGTGGTGAGGGGTCACTGGGGGGGTAGTGGTGAGGGGGTCACTGGGGGGGGTAGTGGTGAGGGGGTCACTGGGGGGATAGTGGTGAGGGGGTCACTGGGGGGTAGTGGTGAGGGGGTCACTGGGGGGTAGTGGTGAGGGGTCACTGGGGGGTTAGTGGTGAGGGGGTCACTGGGGGGGGGTAGTGGTGAGGGGGTCACTGGGGGGGGTGGTGGGGGTCACTGGGGGGGAGGTGGGGGTCACTGGGGGGGGAGGTGGAGAGGGGTCACTGGGGGGGAGGTGGAGAGGGGGTCACTGGGGGAGGTGGAGAGGGGGTCACTGGGGGAGGGGGGAGAGGGGGTCACTGGGGGGGAGGTGGAGAGGGTCATGGGGGGGAGGTTGGAGGGGGTC
Organism: Leptobrachium leishanense; assembly: GCA_009667805.1. Lineage (NCBI taxonomy): Eukaryota > Metazoa > Chordata > Amphibia > Anura > Megophryidae > Leptobrachium > Leptobrachium leishanense. The sequence goes on along the minus strand of CM019075.1, from coordinate 66,951,471 downwards.
ACTGGGGGGGGTAGTGGTGAGGGGTCACTGGGGGGGGAGGTGGTGAGGGGGTCACTGGGGGGGAGGGGTGAGGGGGTCACTGGGGGGGGAGGTGGTGAGGGGGTCAGGGGGAGGTGGTGAGGGGGTCACTGGGGGGGGAGGTGGTGAGGGGGTCACTGGGGGGAGGTGGTGAGGGGGTCACTGGGGGTGGTGAGGGTCACTGGGGGGGGTGGTGGGGGTCACTGGGGGGTGTGAGGGGGTCACTGGGGGGGTGGTGAGGTGGTCACTGGGGGGTGGTGAGGGGTCACGGGGGGGGGTAGTGGTGAGGGGTCACTGGGGGGGGGTAGTGGTGAGGGGGTCACTGGGGGGGGGTAGTGGTGAGGGGTCACTGGGGGGTAGTGGTGAGGGGGTCACTGGGGGGGGGTAGTGGTGAGGGGTCACTGGGGGGTAGTGGTGAGGGGTCACTGGGGGGGGTAGTGGTGAGGGTCACTGGGGGGTAGTGGTGAGGGGTCACTGGGGGGTAGTGGTGAGGGGGTCACTGGGGGGGTAGTGGTGAGGGGGTCACTGGGGGGTTGGTGTGGGGGGTCACTGGGGGGGAGGTGGTGGGGGTCACTGGGGGGGAGTGGTGGGGGTCACTGGGGGGGAGTGGAGAGGGGGTCACTGGGGGGGAGGTGGAGAGGGGTCACTGGGGGGGGTGGGAGAGGGTCACTGGGGGGGGAGGTGGAGAGGGGGTCACGGGGGGAGGTGGTGAGGGGGTCACTGGGGGGGGAGGTGGTGAGGGGGTCACTGGGGGGAGGTGGTGAGGGGGTCACTGGGGGTGGTGAGGGTCACTGGGGGGGGGTGGTGAGGGGGTCACTGGGGTGCGGTGAGGGGGTCACTGGGGGGTGGTGAGGTGGTCACTGGGGGTGGTGAGGGGGTCACTGGGGGGGTAGTGGTGAGGGGGTCACTGGGGGGGGGTAGTGGTGAGAGGGGTCACTGGGGGGGGGGTAGTGGTGAGGGGTCACTGGGGGGGTAGTGGTGAGGGGGTCACTGGGGGGGGGTAGTGGTGAGGGGTCACTGGGGGGTAGTGGTGAGGGGGTCACTGGGGGGGTAGTGGTGAGGGGTCACTGGGGGGGTAGTGGTGAGGGGTCACTGGGGGGTAGTGGTGAGGGGGTCACTGGGGGGTAGTGGTGAGGGGGTCACTGGGGGGGTGGTGGGGGGTCACTGGGGGAGGTGGTGGGGGTCACTGGGGGAGGTGGTGGGGGTCACTGGGGGGGGAGGTGGAAGAGGGGGTCACTGGGGGGGAGGTGGAGAGGGGGTCACTGGGGGAGGTGGAGAGGGGGTCACTGGGGGGGGAGGTGGAGAGGGGGTCACTGGGGGGGAGGTGGAGGGGGTCACTGGGGGGGAGGTGGAGAGGGGGTCACTGGGGGGAGGTGGAGAGGGGGTCACTGGGGGGGAGGTGGAGAGGGGTCACTGGGGGGGGAGGTGGAGAGGGGGTCACTGGGGGGGGAGGTGGAGAGGGTCACTGGGGGGGGAGGTGGAGAGGGGTCACTGGGGGGGGAGGTGGAGAGGGGTCACTGGGGGGGGAGGTTGGAGAGTGTCACTGGGGGGGAGGTGGAGAGGGGGTCACTGGGGGGGAGGTGGAGAGGGGGTCCTGGGGGGAGGTGGAGGGGGTCACTGGGGGGGAGGTGGAGAGGGGTCACTGGGGGGGAGGTGGAGAGGGGTCACTGGGGGGGGGTGGGAGAGGGGGTCACTGGGGGGAGGTGGAGAGGGGGTCACTGGGGGGGGGTGGAGAGGGGGTCACTGGGGGGGAGGTGGAGAGGGGTCACTGGGGGGGGGAGTGGAGAGGGGTCACTGGGGGGGGAGGTGGAGAGGAGGTCACTGGGGGGGGAGGTGGAGAGGGGGTCACTGGGGGGTGAGAGGGGGTCACTGGGGGGGGAGTTGAGGGGGTCACTGGGGGAGGTGGAGGGGGTCACTGGGGGGGGAGGTGGTGAGGGGTCACTGGGGGGGACGGTGGTGGGGGCACGGGGGAGGTGGTGAGGGGTCACTGGGGGGGAGGTGGTGAGGGGTCACTGGGGGAGGTGGTGAGGGGTCACTGGGGGGGAGGTGGTGAGGGTCACTGGGGGGGAGGTGGTGGGGTCACTGGGGGGAGGTGGTGAGGGGTCACTGGGGGGGGAGTGGTGAGGGTCACTGGGGGGGAGGTGGTGAGGGGTCACTGGGGGGGGAGGTGGTGAGGGGTCACTGGGGGGGTGGTGAGGGTCACTGGGGGGAGGTGGTGAGGGGTCACTGGGGGAGGTGGTGAGGGGTCACTGGGGGGGTGGTGAGGGGTCACTGGGGGGGTGGTGAGGGGGTCACTGGGGGGGTGGTGAGGGGGTCACTGGGGGGTAGTGGTGAGGGGTTCACTGGGGGGTAGTGTGAGGGGTCACTGGGGGGGTGGTGAGGGGGTCACTTGGGGGGTAGTGGTGAGGGGGTCACTGGGGGGGTGGTGAGGGGCACTGGGGGGGTGGTGGTGGGGGTCACTGGGGGAGGTGGTGGGGGTCACTGGGGGGGTGGTGGGGGTCACTGGGGGGGAGGTGGAGGGGGTCACTGGGGGAGGTGGAGGGGGTCACTGGGGGGGGAGGTGGAGAGGGGGTCACTGGGGGGGGAGGTGAGAGGGGGTCACTGGGGGGGGTGGAGAGGGGGTCACTGGGGGGGAGGTGGAGAGGGGGTCACTGGGGGGGAGGTGGAGAGGGGTCACTGGGGGGGGAGTGGGAGGGGGTCACTGGGGGGGGGAGGTGGAGAGGGGGTCACTGGGGGGGAGGTGGAGAGGGGGTCACTGGGGGGGAGGTGAGAGGGGGTCACTGGGGGGGGGTGGAGAGGGGGTCACTGGGGGGGGAGGTGGAGAGGGGGTCACTGGGGGGGGAGTTGAGGGGGTCACTGGGGGGGAGGTGGAGAGGGGGTCACTGGGGGGGAGGTGGTGAGGGTCACTGGGGGGAGGTGGTGAGGGGTCACTGGGGGGGAGGTGGTGAGGGGTCACTGGGGGGAGGTGGTGAGGGATCACTGGGGGGGGAGGTGAGGGGTCACTGGGGGGGGAGGTGGTGAGGGGTCACTGGGGGGGAGGTGGTGAGGGGTCACGGGGGGGGGGGGGGAGGTGGTGAGGGGTCACGGGGGGGGGGGGAGGTGGTGAGGGGTCACGGGGGAGGTGGTGAGGGGTCACGGGGGGGGGGGTGGTGAGGGGTCACGGGGGGGTCACTCACCAGGAAGCAGAGCTGCGGCCAGTTGTGGATGAAGTAGCGGTAGGTGTAGATGGAGTAGGGCTCGGACAGGTCCCGGGTGATCAGCCTCATGATGTCCGGCATCTGCAGCTCGGACTGGTAACGCACGTAGCGGATCTCCTCCCCCTCCTCCTGCCGCCGCACGTGGTTGGAGCCCGGCTCGTCCCGGAGGGCGCAGGCCGCCAGGCAGGAGGGGAGGGAGGCCTCGGGCGGCTCCTGGGCCCTGTCCAGTCCGTTGGGTGCCCCGGCAGCCCGTGTGTCCTGGCCCTTCAGGAGCCGCGGGTCGGGGCTGATCAGGCCGTTGAGCTGGTGGTGGTGCAGGCGGTGAAGGCTCTTGGTGGCCGCCGCTTCCTGCGGCTCCTCCGCGGGCTCCGGGCTGTGAGCCAGGCCGGGGTGCGGAGAGAGGACGCTGGGCCCTGGGGGCGGCTCGGCCATGCTGGGAGGGATGCGGGGGGATCAGACACAAACAGGCCGGCTCTCCGGGGCCCTCATCCCGCTGATCTTGTGAACACAGCAGCGTCTGCCGAGCCCGCCGCACCGCCGAAAAGCGAGGCCGCCGGCAGCTCCACACACCACTTCCGCTTTTACGACACTTCCGGGATGAGCGCGTGTGAGGCTGAGGCGAGGAGGTCGCGAAGCTTGCGGCGCATGTGGGCGGGGCTGGGCCGTGGCGTCACTCTGTGCGACGGACGCCGCTCAACAGGACGCTCAAACCTAGAGGGATCCTGACCCCGACTCCTCCCCGTGGACACAGACCCACGTGATCAGCCCCCCCTTCACAGCTCCATACCTTTATGCCTCATGTGACCAGCCCCACCCAAACACTTACCCAGACAACGAATCCACACCGAAAGATGGGTGAACCCCCCCCCCCAATTGACACCAGGTCACCCTCTGAAAGCCGACACACTGCCCCCTAAACTGAGGGGGGGGGATGTTGGCTCTCGTGAGGGTGTTGCGCGCTCAGTGTCCCCACATAAAACGGCTCTGGGCTCAGCGTCCAATGATCGGTGACCGCGCATGGATCATCCCATGAAGGAGAGTTTCCATAGGACGGGATCACTGGATGAAGCAGCACTTAACCTGAACCAGGGGCGGATCCAGAGACTAGTCTGGGGAGGGACACTGACAGAAAATAAGGTGTTTTAGCAGAGAGCCCGACTCACGAGAATTTACAGAGGGTCCGGCTCACAGGAGCTTACAATCTAGAGGAGCAGAGGGTCCGGCTCACAGGAGCTTACAATCTAGAGGAGCAGAGGGTCCGGCTCACAGGAGCTTACAATCTAGAGGAGCAGAGGGCCCGGCTCACAGGAGCTTACAATCTAGAGGAGCAGAGGGTCCGGCTCACAGGAGCTTACAATCTAGAGGAGCAGAGGGTCCGGCTCACAGGAGTTTACAATCTAGAGGAGCAGAGGGTCCGGCTCACAGGAGCTTACAATCTAGAGGAGCAGAGGGTCCGGCTCACAAGAGCTTACAATCTAGAGGAGCAGAGGGTCCGGCTCACAGGAGCTTACAATCTAGAGGAGCAGAGGGTCCGGCTCACAGGAGTTTACAATCTAGAGGAGCAGAGGGTCCGGCTCACAGGAGTTTACAATCTAGAGGAGCAGAGGGGGGGGTCCGGCTCACAGGAGTTTACAATCTAGAGGAGCAGAGGGTCCGGCTCACAGGAGCTTACAATCTAAGAGCAGAGGGTCCGGCTCACAGGAGCTTACAATCTAGAGGAGCAGAGGGTCCGGCTCACAGGAGTTTACAATCTAGAGCAGCAGAGGGTCCGGCTCACAGGAGCTTACAATCTAGAGGTGCAGAGGGCCCGGCTCACAGGAGCTTACAATCTAGAGGAGCAGAGGGTCCGGCTCACAGGAGTTTACAATCTAGAGGAGCAGAGGGTCCGGCTCACAGGAGTTTACAATCTAGAGGAGCAGAGGGTCCGGCTCACAGGAGCTTACAATCTAGAGCAGAGGGTCCGGCTCACAGGAGCTTACAATCTAGAGGAGCAGAGGGCCCGGCTCACAGGAGTTTACAATCTAGAGGAGCAGAGGGTCCGGCTCACAGGAGCTTACAATCTAGAGGAGCAGAGGGCCCGGCTCACAGGAGCTTACAATCTAGAGGAGCAGAGGGACCGGCTCACAGGAGTTTACAATCTAGAGGAGCAGAGGGTCCGGCTCACAGGATCTTACAATCTAGAGGTGCAGAGGGCCCGGCTCACAGGAGTTTACAATCTAGAGGAGCAGAGGGTCCGGCTCACAGGAGTTTACAATCTAGAGGAGCAGAGGTCCGGCTCACAGGAGTTTACAATCTAGAGGAGCAGAGGGTCCGGCTCACAGGAGTTTACAATCTAGAGGAGCAGAGGGCCCGGCTCACAGGAGTTTACAATCTAGAGGAGCAGAGGGTCCGGCTCACAGGAGCTTACAATCTAGAGGAGCAGAGGGTCCGGCTCACAGGATCTTACAATCTAGAGGAGCAGAGGGTCCGGCTCACAGGAGCTTACAATCTAGAGGAGCAGAGGTCCGGCTCACAGGAGTTTACAATCTAGAGGAGCAGAGGGTCCGGCTCACAGGATCTTACAATCTAGAGGAGCAGAGGGTCCGGCTCACAGGAGCTTACAATCTAGAGGAGCAGAGGGTCCGGCTCACAGGAGTTTACAATCTAGAGGAGCAGAGGGCCCGGCTCACAGGAGTTTACAATCTAGAGGAGCAGAGGGCCCGGCTCACAGGAGCTTACAATCTAGAGGAGCAGAGGGTCCGGCTCACAGGATCTTACAATCTAGAGGAGCAGAGGATCCGGCTCACAGGAGCTTACAATCTAGAGGAGCAGAGGGTCCGGCTCACAGGAGTTTACAATCTAGAGGAGCAGAGGGTCCGGCTCACAGGAGTTACAATCTAGAGGAGCAGAGGGCCCGGCTCACAGGAGCTTACAATCTAGAGGAGCAGAGGGCCCGGCTCACAGGAGCTTACAATCTAGAGGAGCAGAGGGTGCGGCTCACAGGAGTTTACAATCTAGAGGAGCAGAGGCCCGGCTCACAGGAGCTTACAATCTAGAGGAGCAGAGGCCGGCTCACAGGAGCTTACAATCTAGAGGAGCAGAGGGCCCGGCTCACAGGAGCTTACAATCTAGAGGAGCAGAGGGTCCGGCTCACAGGAGCTTACAATCTAGAGAAGCAGAGGATCCGGCTCACGGGTGCTTACAATCTAGAGAAGCAGAGGGTCCGGCTCACAGGAGCTTACAATCTAGAGGAGCAGAGGGTCCGGCTCACAGGAGCTTACAATCTAGAGGAGCAGAGGGTCTGACTCACAGGAGTTTACAATCTAGAGGAGCAGAGGGTCCGGCTCACAGGAGTTTACAATCTAGAGGAGCAGAGGATCCGGCTCACAGGAGTTTACAATCTAGAGGAGCAGAGGGTCCGGCTCACAGGAGTTTACAATCTAGAGGAGCAGAGGGCCCGCTCACAGGAGTTTACAATCTAGAGCAGAGGGCCCGGCTCACAGGAGTTTACAATCTAGAGGAACAGAGGGCCGGCTCACAGGAGCTTACAATCTAGAGGAGCAGAGGGTCCGGCTCACAGGAGCTTACAATCTAGAGAAGCAGAGGATCCGGCTCACGGGTGCTTACAATCTAGAGAAGCAGAGGGTCCGGCTCACAGGAGCTTACAATCTAGAGGAGCAGAGGGTCCGGCTCACAGGAGCTTACAATCTAGAGGAGCAGAGGGTCTGACTCACAGGAGTTTACAATCTAGAGGAGCAGAGGGTCCGGCTCACAGGAGTTTACAATCTAGAGGAGCAGAGGATCCGGCTCACAGGAGTTTACAATCTAGAGGAGCAGAGGGTCCGGCTCACAGGAGCTTACAATCTAGAGGAGCAGAGGGCCCGGCTCACAGGAGTTTACAATCTAGAGGAGCAGAGGGTCCGGCACACAGGAGCTTACAATCTAGAGGAGCAGAGGGTCCGGCTCACAGGAGCTTACAATCTAGAGGGGCAGAGGGTCCGGCTCACAGGAGTTTACAATCTAGAGGAGCAGAGGGTCCGGCTCACAGGAGTTTACAATCTAGAGGAGCAGAGGGTCCGGCTCACAGGAGCTTACAATCTAGAGGAGCAGAGGGCCCGGCTCACAGGAGTTTACAATCTAGAGGAGCAGAGGGTCCGGTTCACAGGAGCTTACAATCTAGAGGAGCACAGGGTCCGGCTCACAGGAGCTTACAATCTCGAGGAGCAGAGGGTCCGGCTCACAGGAGTTTACAATCTAGAGGAGCAGAGGGCCCGGCTCACAGGAGTTTACAATCTAGAGAAGCAGAGGGTCCGGCTCACAGGAGTTTACAATCTAGAGGAGCAGAGGGTCCGGCTCACAGGAGTTTACAATCTAGAGGAGCAGAGAACCCGGCTCACAGGAGTTTACAATCTAGAGGAGCAGAGGGTCCGGCTCACAGGAGTTTACAATCTAGAGGAGCAGAGGGTCCTGACTCACAGGAGTTTA